>CM061063.1:111749735-111871113 GCA_030762895.1 Sophora flavescens
GGAATGCATGCATAAAATCGCTGTGGAATGCATGCATAAAATCATTATGATGCATGCGATTATTCATGTTGCGTAAAAAGGTGGAATGTGCTCCTTTGTCCTACAATGGGTCATATCCTAAAGTTTGAATTTCGAGGTCGATTCTCTAGTTTGGTGTTCTTACTAATGGCATTTTAGGTGATAACTTCCGCGGACAGATCTAGACCCTAAGTACAACCTGATTACCTTCATCTAAAATGAGGACCCGAATCCATGAACTCTCACCAATAGGGACCAAAAGGTCACAATACGGCAGTCCATGTTCCAGAAATAATCCGGAAATGAGAATCAATGTTCCGCCGACGCAAAAGTTACTAAGCAATAACATCACCTAAGCCCTTCAAATCCTATGACATTCCGGGCGGCCTTACAGAGCTCAAAAGTGTGTGAGTACGTGATGGTGACGTGCGTGGCCGGTTGAAGCAAAACCTGCATTAAAACTCCAAAAAAACTAACCCCAAGAATGCAAAAAGAATGTTCTCAACATTTACAAGAGTTTTCTACCCTAAGGTCAGTAAGAACGACAAAGACATTTATTAAAACATATAATACTATATACCAAATAAATAAAACAAAGTATGGTAAACTAATATTTTCAAATTTATTAAAAAAATGCACAACCAACTATGATAGGTCCGACTAAAAAAAGTCCCTAGTGGAGCTCGGCCACTATCATGATCATCCGGTCCGGACCGCGAAAAGGGTAAAAGAGTGAGTCGCCACCAATATTTTATTTAGGAAAACATTGGAAAACCATTTATTTTAGGGAAAACTGGTCTTAAAAAAGAGAGAGAGATTTAGTCCGGTGAGTCGGTTAATAGTAGGGAAGGTGTTAGCATTCCCACACGCCCGTTTAAAATCTAAGACTCTCAAGCTAATTGTGCAAAAACATTTTAATAACCTTAAATATTTATTTTACTCCCAAAATTATTTACAAGAAGAATTATTTTTTTATTTTTAAATTTTTAATTTTTAATAATTTTATTTTTGAATTTATTATTTATAAAAAAACTAAACGGTATTTAACACAGACATGAAATTATTAAAAGCACTTTAAAATTGAATAGTTTAAATATTTCGATTAATTATTTTAACATAAAAAGAGACACAAAAAGGAAAATTCAGTTTTGGCTTCGATAAGATAACTTATATCGCCTCCTACGTATTCCCCTAAGGATGTAACTCAAAGCCACGTAGTTCTTTGAAAAACTCTTTGATTTATTGACGATTTTAACTTATAAAGATTTTTTTGTTAAAGAAAGGGGATTTTACTTTTAAAAATAAATTCACTTTTGCTTAGAGTCCAAGATAGCAAGCAGCATATCGATAAACCTCACAATTCACACGACACTTGAGGATGAATAAGTCCATAAATCAACGCCGCGTAGATTGTCATTGAATTAAAAAGAGATTTTTTTATAAAAATGAAATTGGAAAATTGCCGAAAGTATGAATTAAAAAATTTAATATTTTTAAAGGAGATTCACTTGCATGTGGTTAAAGATAGCAAAGCTATATAATGAACCCTTACAATTCATAACAACACTTGAGGATTTAAAAAATCATACATCAACGTCGTAGTTGTTGCGTGAATTCAAAAAGATATTTTTTTTTATAAAAATGAAATCGGGTGAAATTGATTGAAGTATAAATTAAAAAAACATTTAACATTTTTTTAAAAGGGATTCACTCGCACAGGTTAAAGGTAGCAAAGCTATACGATGAACCCTTACGATTCATACAACACTGGGAGGATGAAAAATCATACATCACTATTGGTGGATCGTCTGAATTCAAAAGAAATTTTAGGAGAAAATTTTTCTATTTAAAAATAAGGACCGAAAATATTTTTAAGAGCAACTGCTTTTATTTTAGATTCCTGTTTTCTCGATTTTTCTTTTTTACTTGAATTTTTTAGATTAAAACATTTTTTCTTCTTTTAAAAAAGGCTCAACCCAAATAAAAGGACCAATGTACTAGCCAAAAACAAAAAAACAACTTTGGGCTTCATGTCGGCCCCATACCACCGTGCTCTAGCAATTTTAACAAGACACAAAAAAGGGGTAAAAAGAACTAAAAGGAGACAAAGGCTACCAAATTATAAACCTAGCCTCCATTGTTGTTACAGAGAGTTTCGCAAGGAGTGAAATGGCCACCGGTGTGTTCTTCCTAGCGGGGGCGTAGCATCATGCCTCGAACGCGACCTGGCCGTTTCGTGGGCCCGGGACGTACACTGGAGTGGAAGCAGTCGTGCACGTGGAGGTCGAGGCGGTGGCTTGTAGGGGATGGCGCTCGCGAGCGGCACCCGCAACCTCCCGTGGCAGCCGGATCTCGGGCGGAGCCGGTCGGGGTCCGAACGGATGGAGGCGCTTGAGGGTGGATCGGGTGGGATCTGCTCTTCTCTCTCTCACGCCGAACGAACTCCGAATCGCGACGGCTGCTGGATCGAAGGCGCGGGCCTCGACAAAGCAGAGAGAGGGAAGGAGTGTTATGTGTCTTTTTGTATATGTTTATACCCGTTAATTTTTTGGTTTCTGATTGTGGTTTGAAGTTTATGTGGTGGAAAATGGTGGAAGGGATGGATGTGTGAAGTGGCTAGTTTGTTGAAGAAGAAGAAGAATTCCAGGAAGTTTATATGATGCAGGAGAAGGAGAAACAAAGAACTAAAGAGAAAGAATGAGGTTTTTTTCTGATCTTTTTCTTCTTTGTATCGTAGAGTATTTTGTCTTCTTCCCCCTTTTGTTGTTTCGTTTTGGTCCTTTTTATGGGTTAAGATGAACTCTTCTCAATGTCACTGGGACCTTGTAAGCTTGAGTGTTGCGTGAGGTTACCATGCTCAAGTCCCTTTCTCAATTTCCATTTCTATGTCTCTTCTCTCCGATCTAGCCATAAACTACTCCCAAGCTCCGAAAATTAAATTAAAATGGAGATTGATTACTTGAGCTTTGGGGGAAGATTTTGATAGCTTGTATCGACATCCCTGGAGCAGCCCCCATCCGGAGTGCTGCTTCATTCAAGAATGTTTGGGAGCATCGTTAAAAAATAAAATTGATGGGGAAAGATCATAGGGAGATTGCGTTTTTAATGTGGAAAAATGGAAAAAGATATCCCGACAAATTCTATCTATTTATTTATTTTATTTTATTTTTATTATTTTTTAATCATAAACCGGATGTATTGATTTGTTTAGCTAGTTAAAATGAATCCGACAAAAATTGGTGTTCCTACACCGACAACCCACAGATAACATGAAGCAATCAAAACCCCTCAGTAAACTCTTTTACCTTTGAAGTTTCAATTCCTCCTCGATCTTAGTCTCCTTGATTCCGATTTCCATCTACTACACAAAACTTCAATCAACCACAAATCGTTCACAACAAACAACATAACAAGTTAAACTTTGAAATAAAACTTCCTAACCCATTTTTGCAGGGTGGTTCGTACCAAGCAGAAATATTGGCTCGGGACCTCTAAAATTTTTATGCCTCGATCTACGATCCTAAGTATTAGTAATACAAGATCAATGTCATAAATCAAGAATTTGAAAAAAAAACCATCTAACCTCTTATGGTTGTTTGTTTCACCAACACCAAAAAATTAGGCTATGATTTCCCACTGCAAAGGTTTAGATCTAGCAACTAGAAGTGTTAGAAGACTAAATCAGTGTCATATTTCAAAAATTGAAACAACACCATTTGCCCCACAAGACTAGGGTTTCTATAATTAGATAAATTAGGAGGAAATTTCTTTTGCTTCCATGATTTTGGATAATAAAGGTAGTTAGTTTTTTGAGAGTTCATAGGAATTGTTACCACATCAAAATCATTTTTCTATGATTTTTTAGGATTGGAAGAAGAAAAATCCAAAGAAATGGCAACATGATGAACAAGGCATAAATGAGAGGGAAATAATTGGATTGAAGAGAAATCATACTCATAAACTACAAGAGTTTACCTCTTGATGATGAAGAGATTAAGAATGATCAAGGTTTTTCAAGAGCAACAATGGAGTTTCTTTGTATTTTGGAGTTATAAACGCTTAATAAGATGAAATGAACATGAACAACGACCAAGTCTGAAACGGGCAGATCGTGCGGGAAGAAGAATTAATGGTATGGATGTGTCACAAGGGCAAGGAAGGAAATTCAAAACTTTAGGGGCATTTGTCTTTTCAGACACAAAATATCTTAGATATTTCCTTTGTAAGGCCATCATTACTTGTCATAACGCTGAGAAATGCTTACTTAGTCCACGCACATGAGTCAACCAGCGCCACCACCTCAGGTGGCAAGTGCTGGGGCCTCCTCCTATGGCATGGTTCTATCTCCACGTTCGCTTTGATTCCGGGCTGCTTTCAATGCATTTGAAGTTTTCTAACGCGATTTTCTTCAAATCTCACCTTAAAAATATAATATTTTTTATTTAGCAAAATTTCAAAATAGATCATATCACTAGAAAAGTGATATAAATCTAAATGCTTGCTCATAAGTCAAAATTAGATTTTCTAACCGCGAAACTTTGCCGCCGCTGGTTCGCATCGGTTCCGTCTGAATTTTCAACCCAAAATTTAACCATAACCTTTTACTATCAAGTAGAGCATAATATGGATTTTGTTTACTCAAATCATTTTCTAAGTCTCCAATAAAATATAAACAATTATATATTTACCGATATCGAGAAACAAGAAAACCTGAGTGTTACATCACCAAAGAGCTGGTAACATACAAGATAAAAGACTCTTACAATTTAAAAATAATAGCCCTATATTTGGCTAAAGTCCTAAGTACTTTCTCTTCGGGCAGACTTTAGTCCGAGAGATTAATTGTAATATTTAACTTCAAGAATTATCCTCTCTCGTCACATAACTTCAAGATTGATTGTCAAATCACCATGATTTCGCATAACTTGCAAAAATGACTCAATGCACTACCAATAGATTTCCTTGCTTTATTTGCTTGAACAAAAATTTATAAAGAAACAAAAAAAAAATGATAAAATCATCCTGTGCAACACTAATCGAGGTATTCAAAGGCGTGAACTGCTCAGCCTTGTCTGGTCTGCAGTTCCGATTGACGCATCGTTAGAGGCCCGGCAGCCCTGGGACTAGACCGATAAAAAAATCCCCGTGAGGCTTGTTGCTGTGTCAAATTCCACTTGGCCATCGTGAGCCAGACCCCTATTGCTATCTTCCAAGACAAATACTCTTTTTTCATCAATCACTACCTGTACCATTATGAGTGCCATTAAGGCCCAAGCTAACATCAAGACGTGATCCTTTGAATTTTGAATACTATGAATCATATCCTCACAATAATGGTGTTTTGTCTTTCGTAACATTAAAAACCAGCCACAAAACCGGAGCGGTAACTTCTTACACCAAAATTGGGACTATCAACATGAATCCCTTGGATTTTCGCCCCACATTAACGTGATTCTTTCTTTCCAAATTGGGATCATCAACATGAATCCCTGATTTCCGCCACACAATGTGTGATTCCTTCCTTCCGCTCGGCTCTATCATTCTCAAGTGCCACCGATCCTCCACCGCCTCCGAGTTCCTCCTTCGACAACATGCAGATCCGCCCATGCCCTCACACCCATCATCAACCTCCATACCGCACTCTTCATCTTTTTTACGAAATTGATTAATAATTACAGCGATGTTAAATGGTGATAAAAGGATATGTAAGAAATACATTTTCCAAAAATGTATATGTAACACGGTGCATTTTCCATTGTTGTTATTTCCTTTAAGGGTAAGGATAAGGAGAAGAAGAGATAAAGTCACTAGACTGCTCCTACGGCCATGTATGCTCGAGACCATCAGTGAAAAACATACCGCTCCAGCCGCAAGGTGCTGTCCCCTCGTGCCTTTTGCCTATAGAAACAGACTAGTTTTCTTCAATCTCCTCACCCATCCCTCTACTCTGGATCGCTTTACTAGGAGGTTTCACGATGCACATGATCCTCATTCGAGGCAAGTGCGAGCATACTTTACCTAGAATCCGCCATGGAAGTAGTAGTATGGAAAGAGTCCAAGAAGGAGGAAGAGAGCTGTTTAGAAGCAAAGACATTTGTGAGAACACTCTAAAATTTATTTCTTCACTTCAACTGGTTCTTACAACACAAAAGACCCTATTCCATACAGGAGGTCTTGGGAATACAAACAAAACACACTAAGGACATTACAAGACAACTTAAGTGGTGGAGATTACAAGTTACATGACAACCATTAGCTCTATTAAAAGTAAACACTTATAAGCACACCTAGGACATAAAGTAAAAACCCATGACATAAACTATGACATAAAGGTGAAATAAAGGTGACAGTTATTTTCTACCATGTTATCTTAGTGGATTTTGTTGACGTAATCTACTTGAAGATTGGTTCATGGGATGGAGACAAATTTGGATCTAGGTCCCCAATCATCTCCCAGAGCTGTCTTGGAATTCGAACTATCTCAGATAAGTTTTCCAAAACATTTTGCTAACACCGCTTTACTCAGAGCTACAATTGTTTGTGACATTTTCTCGGTCTGTTTAACTTGGAAAATAATTTTTCAAGATACGAGTTTGTTTTTCGCTCATTCATTTTCGTAAATTAGAAATTAGATAATACTTAACGTTTATTAACATTTTCCAACCACTAACGGGCCTAAAACATATCCATCCAAAAAAATAGAGAATAAGCGTGAATAATCATACATTCCACGTACGCGGAAATAGCTCATAAATCCTTCCAAAATATAAAAGTCATGTAAAGACAAACAACTACGTAAACTCACGCCATTAAAATAACATGACTAAGAAAATAAGCACATAATAACCTTGGAGATGCAGCTCTATAAAACTAGTCCTAAACCGGGACTCGTCATGTCGCTTTTATTACAAGCATTTACGCCCAGGTGTCATCATTGTCTAATAATAACAACCGAGGATGATACATCTCACACCTGGGTTGGGAGCTCACATCTTTCATATCCTACTCTCTGAAGATGCATCCTCATAGTGGTCCGACTCATATTCCAAATTTGGCTATGATAATGAAGCAATACTATCGTCTTCGTTACGGAATATAAAATAAACTAAGACCAAAACATGAAAATGAATGAGATCCCCATTCATCATACATATAAGCAGGCATTGCGAGAAATCGACCCACATACATGTTATCATACATATATTCATATTATCTTCCGATTCTCATCTAAGAAGATCAAAACTCCAGAATATACAATACCAAACAAAACGGTAAACTATCAACCATAAGGGAACGGTTTGTCCTAAGAGGGACGAGAATAGAGAGAAAACTGATTGAAATTATAGTCCACATACCTACACAGCCTCAAGGAATTCTTGATCCTAACTCCAGACTTATTGACAATTTGGAAAGGGAAATGGTTAGTACAGTTTCAATACGGCCACCTCGGCGCACCATGTGTGGCTATCAAACGGCACCTAAGGGCTTAAATCATAATGATACGTAGTAATCATAATCACATGTGATCTCAAACTCTTTGTAAAAACACGGGCTCTTTTATGTAAACCTCTACTATTTGAAGCTCGGCTTCCTAGGCAACCCATTTACGAACATAGTATCAACAGTATTTTGGAAAATTTGGCGAATAAACCAATTCGTCTCATCCACCGGGAGTAACTTCGTGATTCCACCAAATCCATTTGATGTCAATCTTTGACTTAACGATATTCTCGAGGTCAATCACTTGGCCTTTCATCAACCACGGTTCTGAACAAGACTTGTCATGTTTGTTCAAAGATGTTTTGATGCACTCTGCTTACAAGTCCTAACTCATTATGAATTGGATCAGTAATCCAATCATTATTTCTTTGCAATTTTCTAATGAAGCACTTTTTCGCCCCCCAAAAATCAAATTATTGAGTCCATTAAGTCTTATGGACGTATGGATATTGAATTATCCACACTTTATGACACATGATCTTGCTTCACCCATAAGTCACCAATCATTAAGTTAGTATTTCACTAAGTCATCTATGACTTAGGTTTTGCACTATTTTAGAAATGTAGTCTTTAACACTAAAATCCTTTTGGTTTAAAACCAAAACCTTTAGCTTTAAATCAAATCCATTTCAAAGTAAGATTTGAGCTTAGTCGTATTAGTACCAGACTTGCTTGATAGTTTCTCAAAATATTGAAATAATTAAAAACTATCTTGCCTCTTTCGTATTTAGGCCTAGACTCGATGTCAAAAGTCTAACTCTTTTCTCGAATCTTTCACTTTCTAGTTACATCACCTAAAGATATAATAAATACCGATTTCAATTCACGTTAAGTTTACTCATAACCAGAAAACTCAACTTCAACATAAGTTCAAAAAGTAGAATTAATCTTTAACGATTTTTAAGTCTGTGGTCCGCAAATCATTTGGAGTCTTAGGACATAGATACAAAAACAGTTTCATTGTTAAACAATGGCAGAATGGAACCTTGATTCATTTTACGTGTTGATTTGGAAAATTCCGTTTAAGTGCCCTAAAACATGATTTTTGTTCTCTTAAGATCTAAACTAAATGGAAAAACTATTTTTGGCCGCCATTGAAACCTCAAAATTCAGTTTTCAACACTATGAAAAAAGTTTTTACAAAACATTATTTTCATCCTCGGTTTTATTCATTTTCAAACCTTTAAACAAGGATTTGAATTATAGTTGATTCACTTACACGTTGTCATATCATTTTATTCTTCCTAACCTTGGCTGAACCAAGATCCAAGCTGAAGATTTACTTCATCAAACAACTCTCAATCATATACATATCCATATATCAATAATAGTGCGGCATATATACATGATTCAATAAAGCCAAACATGAATTTTCATCCAATACAGCATGTTTCAATCAAGCATATATTTACTAGTTCTACCACACATCAACCACACTCATGACATCATCCATTCCTCCAAGCGGATCACATAAGCACACATATATGCAACCCCCTTTGACTTAGGGTTTCACAACAGTTTAACAATCAAATAAACTGTTAGGCACAACCACAATATGTTAGATGAAGGTTATTCTCCCCCATACCTTGAAATATCACCACACAAGTGAATCTAGCTAAAACCCACCAAGAACCCTCACGTTTTTGCTCACAAAAACCTAAAAGAAGCATCAACAAAAAAGCATTACACCAAAACTCACAATGACAACAATACTTGTCCTTCACAGCAAATTAAATCCAAATCAACAAAATGAAACAGCAGATCCATCTCATCCCTATGCCTAAGTTTACCCTTCATAGTTACACTTAGGTTAGGGATGTCAAAATCATGATCTTTTGGATCATTAGATCCTTAGTCATTGAAAGACTAAAACAGAAGTGACTAAAAATTTGGAAATAAAAACTTCTACTTCCAAAAGTGGAGTTTCAACCACATTCAAAAAATTAGGCAGAATTTGATTCACTGCTTTAATCCTTGGATTCAATAATCAGTATTAAGAGATGAAACGGGTGCGTCATGAATTTGAAATAAACTCATCTACCTCTCGACCTAGATCTACCCCACTATGGAAGAATATGTGTGAAATTTTCTCTTGATTCATGCTATTGGACTTAAATATGGATCATAGTGAGTTCTAGTAGAATTGGTTTCATGTCAAATAGATTTACAATTTTCAGAATTATTTTAAAAAAACTTAGAAATGGAAACATGATGTTCTGACTATGAAATGAACGAAAAAAATTAAGAAGAAGACAAAATGATCATGATAGATTAGGTTTTCCTTATTTTATTAAGAAAGAAGGGAATGATCCAAAACAAGCTAGTTAAAATGGGCTTTTCGGACAGCTTTGAGGATGTGGTGGTTTATGAGTGTATCTGCGATCTTCTCATCTGCAATTTGCAAACTTTGGCTTGGAAAGGTAAGAAGGAGAGAACAACTTTGATGTCGAATATTTTGCTTTGATTCAGACTGAAAAGGGGTGTAAATCTCCTTCTTTTACATTTGTTCTCGTGTGATGTCACTTTTGAGCTATTTGTAACCAGGCGTATCTCCAATATACTTATCAGTTTTGATGATCTTTAGCTCGTTGGAAATAAGAGATAGATGGAACAACTTTCATGTGATGTTTTGAGTTTCAGAATGAGGAGAGGTCAGAGTTTGGGTTGGTTTCAGTGATTAATGGAGTTTTTTTAGTTTCTCTTTGTGTTCTTGATAAAGTGAAAAAAATGTTAAGTGTTGTTATGTGTACACAAAGAGAATGGATAGGTGTGGGGGGTTTTCAAACTTGAAAATGTGGTTAGGGAGAGGAGATGTCTCCTTGTTAATAATCTTTGGTCATGATCATAGTTAATTGTATAAGCTAGGTAAAAAGAAAGGGCGGGGGGGGATGTGGTGGAGAAGGGTTGAGAGATGTGGCTATATATGTCCAAGAGTAGATTGAAGAAATTTTAGCGATGTTTGGTCTAGTTTACAAGGTAACACAATGGAGTTTTGTGTGTTTTTTGCAAAATGTGTTAAATGTTAAGATGTAGATAAATGAACTTGTGACCTAGGAAGGAAGGGAGTAGTCATGTGGAGGTGGGGGCAAACTGGTCCAAAATTTGTGATGCGCAAGCCTTACAATTTCCATGGAAAACCAAGGGCATTTTTTCGTTTCAATGCAAAATATCCTTAGGCATTTATGTATCATTATAGCAATTATGACTCGGATTGATCACCATCAATTTCAAATGAATTGTCAGTCCCAGAAATATCTAACTCGTCGTATTTACAGACTTAGGTTTACGTGAATGATTTTAATGTTTTCTTATCAGTATAACATATAAGTATTTTAATTTAGCTGAAAATTTCTCAAAGACTAATATCTTTTGAAAGATATGAGATAACCTTAACGTTTTGTTCACAGTCAAGTTAGATTCTATCATCGATGGCGTTCATGTCAATGAAATGTGATTGCCATTAAAGTCTGAATTTTGAACCAAGAATTTAACTGTGTAATCCTTATAAGAGATAAGTATATGAATATGACTTTGGTTTATCCGCAAAATCATTTTCTAAGATCTACGATAAATATAAATATTTACATATTTATTAGAGATAGATGTGAGAAAAATAACAGTATTTTGGGGTATTAAAAAGAGAAATTAGATATTCTTTCGAGCATATATTCTTCTACTAGAAAGTCCGGCATTTGGATTGTGGATTCCAACTGGTCTCTCTGGGGATTCCACAGCGCCTTTCCATCGGTGCTTTTTTTCCGCCGACTTTTCTTGTCTTTTTACGAAGTACTTTTGAGTCTCTAATTACTACAAGAATATTTATTATTCTACAACAAAAATTTTTCCTCTGTAACCAGATATCGTTGGGAATTCGAGGCAGTTACCCATGGCAAAAGTCGTCTGTAATTATGAATATGAAAAGTTACCAACTTTTACCCTGGAAAGTCGGGGAAAATTATTGCGATCCTTAGCGTAAAGTCCCAATCTGTAGGTTTGGTGTGAACCAATTTTCGGCTCGAGAGGTTTCAGCTAGAAAAGTAAGTAAAAAATTGAGATCAAATTATCCACGGCCAATCGTTGAAAGCAGTAAAATTACCACGAATTTTCGTTGGGATACAAAAATTGGTTACCCACAGCTTTGGCGATCTAAAATTATCGAATAAGCTATAGTAAATAACCCTTTCCCCCACTTTTCCATTCTCTTACTCTCTCCACTCCTCTCCGCTTCACTCCCTCTTTCTCCCACCACAAGCACAACCACCGCCCCCACCACCCCCCCTCTCCTTCCTCCTTCTCTTCCGCCTCTCCTTCTCCTTTCTCACCTATGCCTCACCGGCCACACCCTCGCTTTCACCTCTCTGTCTCGACTAGCACTCAGAGGACTAGTCATATCCCCACCGTTCCTCTCTCTGTCTTCTCCTCTTGCGGCTCTTCCCCACTACAACCACCTCCGTGAGCCACCCACACAACCACCACCACCCCACTTTTGCTATACATTTTTGTTTTTTATTCATACTGTATTCTTTATGCATTTTCCACTGCTTTGTGCATTTTTGTTACACTAGTTGCATCCTTCAGGTTGCCATCGTCGTGAGCCACCCGCCCATTGTTTGCCTCCTCTCGGCCTCAAGTAATCTATTCCATCTGTCCATGTTTTTAATCTTTCTTTTGCATTTCCTTTTATTGAGATATATATTTGAATTTAATGAAAGCGGAATGTGTGTCCACTTGGTAGTGCCATTGTATTTTTAATTGTTTTCGTTTGTCATCACAAAAAATTAACCATATCCTTACAGTAATTTATGATTAATTAACCCATATCCTTTACTTACCAGGAGCAGCCGTGCTTTTTTGCGAGGTTTTTTTTTTATGTTTATTGAGGATTTTTAATAAATATATGTATATGTTTGTATACTTTGCTTGGAATCTGTGTTTGAATTTTTATGAATGTGAGGTTGCATATATTGAGGTGATTTACTTTTGTTTGTTCTTAAATATGCATTATTGTACTACGGAATTATTTGTGTGTGAATCTTTTGTAGGTTTTTTTGTTGATATATTAGAATCTTTTAAATTTCAATTAATTGATAAAAGTATAGTTAAAATAAAATAATTAATTAATTTCCTAGCTAATTAAGCGAATTATTTCATTAAAACAACTTAAAGAATAAGGTTAAGTGCACTCTAAGCAATGAAAGAAAACGATAAATGAAATCCATCGATCCGGGCCACTACTCCACATACGGCGATGTAATTGAGAACAATCATGTGATATGTGGAAATGTGATATGAGCTATATGTTTTGGTGAAGGCAGAGAGGTGAAAAACATATATATACCCGGTTACATGCTAAAAAAGTTAGATTAATTAACACAATAAATAAATTGGGCAATAATTAGATATGGGAGAGGGATTAGAGCGATAGTATCACATGGCCGCACATGGCGTCGGCGACATACACGAATCTAATTAAAAGGAGAGTTGAAAAATTGAATACCAAAATAGTTATTGATTCTAGATAAAAAAATATACTAACCAAAAAATAATTAAATATTTAAATAACTAAATAATAACATAGTTACATAACAATAACATTCTATTAAATAAAGGCAATAAAACAAATATTGAGTATAAGGCAGAATAAAATAAATTCTTATGGGAAGAGTATTAGATAGAGAGAGTTAGAGCGAGAGTATATATATATATATATATATATATATATATATATATATATATATATATAAGTAAGTAAAATTAATATAATAGACAATAGGTTTGAAACAATTCATCATAGAATTAAAAAATGTCAGAGTAAAAAATACAACTAGGAAGATTAAAATTTATTAAAATAATAATAATTAAAATAATTATTTATATTTAAATAAATAATATTTCGGTAGTTAATTACACTATCTTAGTTAACTAATTCAATAAAATACTTTAATAATCTAAAATTAATTTAAAAATAAATCATATAATAAAAAAGTTAGATGAATAAGTATCGATTGTTTTTTTTTTTGTTAATGCTTTGTTTTTTATGATGGTTGCTTATGATGTTTATTATTGTTTCTGAATAATGTCAAAATTTATGCAGATTTCTACTGTTACTTAAAGTTTCTGTTTTTTTTTTTAGAGTAAAATTATTAGCACTGTAATTGACAAAAACTGTAGTTTTTCCCGTTCAAGGACTGGTTATTGGAGCATGTCAGTGGTCATGGATACAGACGCCTATTTATCGAAATATTGAATTGTCCAATTAGGACAGTTTGGGAAGAAAATTTTTCTCCAATTGTGATATGCCTAGTTACTCGATGATTCCTCGTTTGTTGAATAGATGATTAAATTTGAGTCGAAGCATTTCCTTTTGTTCTCCGGTCCATAACTTGATTCTGGTATTTCATCGCGATCGTGTACTTCGAGACCAGATGGGAGTATGAACTAAATTCGCTACCTATAAGACATAAGGATGGATCGCAAACTAGACAATACGTGGTGTAAAAGTTTTCCTCGGAATCTGAAAGTAAACCCAAACCTTTAATGGAAAATGCGATTAACTGTACATAGTATCATGTTTAAAAATAAGTCATTTATTTAAAATGCGAATGATAGCATATTATCCCTCAAATTCAGAATTGGGGGTATGATAACTTATTACGGAGAGCAACCTCAAAACAATCATTTGTAGCTGGAGTTGATGAGTTTATATCGTAAAGCAAAAACACATTGTGATTATTTGCCAAGAGTGCGGGATTAGTGTCGTGCACAAAAGGGTAACTGTATGGCGGTTTTGAGTGATGATGACGTGGAAGTTACACCAATCTCGACGTGGGTCAGGCCTAATTATTATGGATATGGACTGATCATGGTGAGGAGTTGCCGATATTGATTTGGAATGGTGTCTATGGTGACGATCTTAAAATAGAGTCACGTCAGAGGGCTACCACGATGAATATGTCGAACAACTCCGTCCCAATGCATATGATGGTCGACTGATTGTCTTGGGGCAATATGGGAATTTTGAGGCGGACGTGATCTGATGACATGAACAGCCTCCTAATGAATCGTCAGAGATTCTACTAATCTATTGTTGTAGACAAATAAGCCATTATTTGAAGTGTGGTGTCATATTCAAAATTATCAATGTGTTAGGCTTCTATCAACGCAAGTCCATTGGATAATGTCCTAGCTAAGAGTTTGAGTTATTTTAAAATGCTTCCAAGATGTGACACCACTTCAAAGAGTGTTCATAAAAGATTATAGATACGAGCTGTTGAAGGCCAAACTTAGCTTGGGGCTAAGAGGATTGATTGTTGTCCAAATGGGTGCTGCTATATTATGGTAGTCATCCGCACGAATATCAAGGTGCATTGGAAGAATGTAAATCTTGTCGAGACACCCCGGTACCGGTTCAAAGTAGTGGACCATAGTAAGAGGGAAACTGGTTCTCATGTAATGTTATGCCTCTATGAATAATTCCACAGGATTCTAGACTGCTTTCATCAACGTAAACCGCGACAAATGGGTGGCATAATGAAATAGAAAGAATTTCGGGCATCATATGCCACCCCTGCATGGTGAAGCTTGACCAGCTTGCATCGGGTTCATCCTGATTTTGTAGACTCCTAATGTGAGACTTGGGTTGTGTTGAATGGTTTACTCCCGTGCATTTTAGGGCCTCCCCGGTCTCTCCATATTCATGTTGGCTAGGATTTGCTGTACATAATACCAATCTTCCTCCCAAGACGTACATGTCAAAACCATATATGTTTGACGACATCATTGATGAAATGGATTATCCTCGTAGGCTTTTATCACATTGCATGCATTGTCTTAGTTTAGGCATTTTTAATTTAATTTCTTTGTTAGTTTTTACCTTTGAACGGGTAAGGGGGTTTGGTGGGTGTTTGGTGCAGAATTGAGGATTAAAATGCTCGGGATCATTTATGTTGGAGTTAGGTGAAGACGGAGCTTGAAAAGTGAAAAAAATGAGTCAAAGCAGAGCTCTATCACTCACTAGCCGGACGCCTATCATACCGTGATCGGCAATTGAAAAAAAAAGAAAGAAAATGTCGAGACCTTTGTCACGCTTCGGTCGTGATGGCCATCCGTCCGTGTGGATGCCGCCGATCGCCGGTTTTCCCAGACAGTCAGCCCCACTGGCTAGTGACATCCATCGCCATGACGCAGAATACTCTGGAATTTTTAAAACATTTGATCGATTTTGTAATTGCTTGGGATTCTGGTTACTTTACATTATAACATAGGCCTCTAAGGCTCTAAAATATGGATCCCTTGGTCGCTACCTTAGGTAAAAACTAGGTTCCTACCTTCTCTTCTTCTCCTCTCTTAGGTCTTTTATGCTTTTCTAATCAAGATTGCTTTATGAATATGGAATACTTGAGAGTCTTTTATTTCTACTAATTGGGATGTGCCCAGATTTCTTTGCGATGGATTAACGTCTACTTCTATTTCAATTTTTCTTTCGATTCGATTCTATGCATGAATTGCTTGTCAATCGATGCGCACACTTATTTGCATGTCTGAGTATACTCTTAGGAGGAAACCTAGCGGTGAAATTAGGTATTGGATCTAGGTTTGAACTTAGGACTTAAATCCCAGAGTTAGAAGCTGTCTCTTGAGGGTCCAACGAATTGTCACAAAGCTTAAAGAGTCGATTTAAATTCAATACCACGAGAGTGGGTTGGTTTAATTGGGCACGTTTTTGTATCCCAAGAGGGAACATTAACTATTTAGGATAAATTCACCTTCCAGCAAATTCGGTAATTAACAGAGGGGTAGTCAATTTAGTAATTCGAAAGGTCTTATGGTAATCCAATTCCCGTGAGATCGCTTTTCATATTTGAAATCTCATGTTTGATCTACTTTCCTATTTTAATTGATTGCTTTTAAATATGTGATTCTCTAGTTAATTCTTATTATAAAAACCAAATGTTTTTAATTAGTCCCGTAATTGATTTAACAAATAATGTTATTTGAGATCACGGTCTCTGTGGGATCGATCTTTTATTACTTTGACGACGAAGCCGTACAACTTACCAGTTCGAACCACCAAGTTTGGCGCCTTTCCAGGGGACTATGCTTTCTTGAATCTCAATTTAATTTTTAAATTGATTTTCTAAGAATTTTTTAAAAAAATCTCTTTTTTATTTATTACTCTTCTTTTCTAGTGTATCTACCTCTCTTGCGGGAATTTTTCTCTCTTATGCAAGATCCCAAAGTCTCGAAAATCTTATTGAAGTTGACCCTCAGATCGAAAAGGACCTTTCATAGACGTGGGAGACTACAAAGACAAAGAGCAAGAGAAAGGTTGATTCCCATTCCACTCACGTGTTAATCTACGATACCAAACCATCAAGGACTACGCAGCCCCAAATGCTGGGGTTTAAACTTGGGATTGCTGTCCAAAGAAATCGAGGTGAAAACTATACTATACCGCCTCTCACTGGTATGATTAGGAAAAATCAATTTGGAGGCTTACCCTCTGAGGACCCCATCATCATGTGGAGACATTTTTGGAGTTCACCAATGCAAATAAGAATTCATGGTGCCCCGTTGATGCTATCCGCTTGAGGTTATTCCCCCTCCTTTCCGATTGAAAGGTAAAGCTTGGTTGAAGCAAGTACTCGCTAATACTTTGTCAACTTAGGACCAACCGGAGCACATTCTTGGAGAAATTCTTCCCTCCATCCAAGCCCACTCACCTACGAACTCGTGATCACCGCTTTCTTCCAAAAGGATGGGGGAATGCTTATCCGAAGCTTGGGATCGTTACAAAGGATTATTTGAGTCTTGCCCACATCATGGGATCGAGAGGTGGTTGTTAGTGCATACCTTCCTACACGGATTGGATTACTCTTCGAAGGTGTCACTTGACTCAGAAAAGAAGGGAGCCTTTATGAATAGACCCTCGACTGGAAGCCGTTCAACATCATTGAAAAAGTAGCCACCAACTATCACCAATTTGGTTCGAAAAGAGGTGGTAATAACTCAAAAGCTTTGAGGGTAAGTTTGAAAGAATAGAACTGATCTAATTATGTCTAAATTTGACTCATTGAATAACGCTTTGATAGTTTGAAAAGGCTAATGTGAGTTCAATAGGTGCTACTAATGTTGTTTGTAAGATTTGTGGAATGCAGAGGACATGACATAATGGAGTGCCCACATGGTATTGCTCTCGGATCCTGGGCTTCGGGAACAAGTGAACTTTGCCACAACTTCTATGACACGAACCCGAAGTTGTCAAATTACGCCCCAATCCTTATAACCAAGTGAGGAATAATAATCCTTATCTCTCCTACGGAACTATAACAACATGCTCGAACCACGATCCAGAAGGCCAAGGTAATAGGAAACCCGCAAGGTATCCTCGCGTAAAAAGACTAAACTTAGATACTTTGGAAAATTTTGTTTGAAATTCAAACAAAGCAAAATGAAGAGTTTAGGCAACAAGGTAGGGCAGTCAATGAGGCAATAAAAGAGTTAACATCTAAGGTAGATAACTTAGCCATCCATAATAAGATATTAGAAACTCATATTGCCCAACAAGCTAGTACATATTCTAGAACTAAGTGACGTTTCCGAAAACCGGGGTTAATCCCAATGAGGACTGTAATGCTATATACTTGAGGATGATAAGCTTGGGGTAGTTGAAAAGGATGTTAATTTGAGAAGGACATGGGTGAACAAGAAGAGATAGAGCCAAAGTAGGTCCCTCCACCCACCTTACCAACCCCCAATACCTTTCCCACAAAGGTTGGTCAAGAAAAAGCAAGTAGAAATAGAAACTAAGAAGCTTAATTGAGGAGCATGATGCCATGATAAAAACTAATATGCCTCCTAAACTAAAAGATCCAGGAAGTTTCTCTATTGCTTGCTCGATTGGAGAAGTGAAAATAGACCAAGCCTTATGTGACTTAGGAACTAAGTGCGGTTTGATCCCACATACCATCTTTGAGAGGTTAGGAACAGGGAGTTGAGTCCATCCAAATTATCTTTACAATTTGCGGATGGCTCAACTAAAACTCCTCTAGGCATACTGAGAATGTTCCCATAAAGGTAGGGAAATTTTTCATTCCCTCTCGATTTCATGGTGTTGGACATGAACGGGAATTTAAATTCCCTATCATTCTTGGAAGTGCCGTTTCTTGGCTACAAATTTGGAGCAATAATAGATGTAAAAAATGGTAAGCTTCTCCTTGAATGTAGAGAAAGGAAGGGTGGATTTTGATTTGACTAACTCATATTACCCTCCTTTTGAGAGCCATGTGTGATAGATAATGCCTCCGGGAGATGAAGGAAGAGCTTAATATGGAAGCAACTCCCAAACTTTGCATGACGAATGATGCACCAAATAATGATGAAATTGGAGTTGCCATCATGTGGAGTTAAAACTTTCGTCGGGAGGAAATAAGGCCACGAAACTCCGAGTGAAAGAGCAAAGCGATAGCGCCAATTGGGTACATACGAACAAAATAGGCTCTTTGAAGGACTTCCATGGAAGAGAGGTGTTCTTGCACTTCCAAACCCACCGACCCGGTTGATCCAAGGGGAGTATGGTCAAGCTTAAGACCATAAATATGGGCTTCTTGGGAGGCAACCTAAATTTCTTCCTCTTTAATTTGTTTTGAATTTTGTTTTTGAATAATTTTTGAAGATTAGGAGAAAAAAAGATCACGAGTTGATGGTTTTGCCAAATATTTTCAGGTTATGAAGGCCAAGAAAGAGCAAAAAGGCATGGAAAAATAAAGTCAGGAGATCACCGGCCTAGCCGTGACGAGATCACTGTGATTAGCTAACAGTGAAGATCGAGAAAGGAACACGACCCGGCCGTGATAGGTATTTTTCCTGGTCTTTTGAGCTTTGGTGATTAAATGCTACCCTTTAGTTGCCCAATTTTGAGCCTAAAAAGAATAAAATACTTTTCTTGGTACCTTGATTTATTTTGATGAATTATGCTTGGTATGACACCTTTTAAAGTGATTGCAAAGGGCAAAAACGGTAGTTGAAAATAAATTGTGGGATGAAAAAGTTAGAAAAATATTTCTCTTAAGTTGGAAATCTCCCTTCTCCAAATTGGAAAAATAAAATAAAATAAACCAAAAATGGAGAAGGGGATGTGAAAAAGAAGTGAGAAATAAAAAAAAATGGGAAAAGAAAGAAAGGTGGAAAAGTGAATTAAAGCCCAAAAGGTATTTTAGAAGGTTGTCATGCTTTGCATTGTTTGATACTTTTATTTAGCCTTCTTGAATTTTCCTTTTCTTGATTTCCCCCCACCTAACAATTAATCACATGGCCCCATTACAACCAAAAATTAAAGACCTCGATTCTTATGTGTTTTCATTAATAAAGTAGAGATTTGGTTAATAGTCAGCTTATGGTAGGTACCTTCCTTGAGGAAATTGAGTGAATTGTCAAATGTCCTTAAACACTTGAGTGAGGTCAGAAGAGTGTCCGATTTAGTGAGAGATATGAATTTAGGGAACCTAAGCTTCTAATTGGACTTGAAATTGATTGTCTCTTGGTTACTTATTTAGATGTTCCTGTCACTTCGATTTGTTACTCGAGTTCTTGGTTCACTGTCCATGCTCTGATTGTTTATCTTTTCCGGCCTTAGTGATTGCTTTAGGACAAGCAAAATCTTAAGCTTGGGGTAGTTTGATGAGTGTGATTTCACCTCATATTTCTTTATCATATTGCATGAATTTTCATGTAGTTTAGGCATTTTTAATTTGATTTTTGTTAGTTTTTACCTTGGAATGGGTAAGGCGGTTTTGTGGTGTTTGTGTGCAGGAATTGAGGATTAAAATGCTCAGGATCATTTATGTTGGAGCTTGCATGAAGACGGAGCTTGAAAAGTAAGAAAAATGAGCCAAACAGAGCCCATCATGGCCTAGCCGTGACGACCATCACGGCCATGATCGGCAAGGTAGAAAAGAAAAGAACAAAAGTCGAACCTGTCATGTCCAGGCCGTGATGGCCATCACGCCGTGATGTTATTAGTGCCAAGTTTTCCAAGACGAGAATCTATCACGGCTCGGCCGTGAAAGCCCATCACGACCGTGGCCGGCGCAATATCCGGAATTTTAAAAGTTGATTTGATCGATTTTGTAATTGCTTGGGATTCAAGTTACCCTACATTATAAATAGGCCTCTAAGGCTCGAAAATAGGGATCCCTTGGGGCGCTACCTTAGGCAAAAACTAGGATTTCTCTTCTTTTTTCAATTTCTTCTCTCTCTCTTAGGTTTTCTTTTATGCTTTTGTTAATCAAGCTTGCTATGAACATGTCAATGCTTGAGTAGTCTTTTTATTTCTAGGGATTGGGGCTATGCCCAAGATTTGTTTTGTGATGGATTGACGTCTTACTTCTTGTTAATTTCAATTTTGATTTCGATTCGATTCCTATTGCATGAATTACTTGTGAATCTGATGCGCACTTATTTTGCGTGTCATAGATACTCTAACGAGGAACCTAGCGGTGAATTTAGGTATTGGATCTATAGGTATTGAACTTAGGACTTAAATCAAGAGAGTTAGAAGCGGTCCTTCGAGGGTTCACTTGACGGGGACCCGTACACTTTGGGATTCGAACCACATCACTCATACCGGGACCATCTAATCACGAAAGTCGGGATAGATGTATGTTTGCAGCCTCCGATCGATGATACGAAGAAGTTGTGGGATGGTGTGTTGACTTATGACGTTTCAAAGAAGTGAAACTTTATGATGAGGGATCACCGATGTGGACTATCAATGATTTTCCCGCATATGGCATGCTCTTCGTTTGGGGACCCATGGTCAATTAATGTGTGCCGGTATTGGATGGAACTTGGAAAGGCTTTTACCCTTAGATATGGTGGCAAAGATTCTTGGTTTGATTCTCATTGTCGGTTCTTAGATCCCGGCCATCCCTTCGAAGAAACGTCCGAGGCATTCAAAAGAATCGAGAAGAGGAAGGTCCATCGCCTTTGTTGACTCTGTCGAACAAATATGGGGTCGGGTTAGAGATCTTCTTAAAGTCACCGAGGCTTGTGTGTCAAAATTACCGGGTATGGAGAATGGCATAACTGGACAAAACAAAGTATTTTTGGGAACTACCGTATTGGAAGGATAATGCTAAGACATAGCCTTGATGTGATGCATATTGAGAAGAATTTCTTTGACAACATTTTTAACATGGTTATGAATGTATCGGATAAGGCAGAAGGACAATGAGAAGGCAAGGATGGACATAGCTCATCATGTAGATGAAAGGATTTGGAGTGAAGTCTGACCTAATGGAAAAATGGTCAAACCAAAAGCTTGTTACACTTAACCGCCGATGAAGCGAAGTCAATTTGTTGGTGGTTAAAAGACCTTAGGACCCCCGATGGTTATTCCTCTAATTTGGCACGATGTCTTGATGTAAACGAGAAGGCTTCATGGGATGAAAATTCATGATTGTCATGTATTCATGGAGTGTTTGCTTCCTATTGCTTTTGGCTATTGCCTGAAGATGTTTCAACCCGCTTACGAAATCAATCATTTCTTTAAAGATATATGCTCTGCAACTTTAAGAGCGGATGGTCTGACGAAGATGGAAAAAAACATTCCAATAATTATGTGCAAGATGGAGAGGGTTTTTCCCCAGGATTTTTTGACTCAATGGAACATCTCCCTATCCATCTTGCATATGAAGCAAGGCTTGGTGGACCAGTACAATATAGGTGGATGTATCCGTTTGAAAGGTAATTTTATTATATTTTGACATTTAAATAATTAGCGACCATTGAATAATGCCTTGTCAACGATGTTTTTATTACTTAGATTCATGGGCGACTCTAAACGATCGGGTTAAAAAACAAGGCTAGGGTGGAAGGATCAACTGCGTGCGTCTTACTTACACCATGAGACAACCTATTTCTGTTCCCACTATTTCAACAACTTTATGTTGGCATCAAGACATGTTAGGAAGCGAGGTAGATGCTGATAATGCAGTGGTATCCTTATTTGCTTATCCGTATTTAACCTTCCCGCTAAGTCATGTCGGCAAGGAGCTTACTTAGTTAGCAATGAGGGAGTATGCATCGGCCCATGTACATGTCTTGATAAATTGTACAGAGGTGAAACCATACCATGAGTAAGTCTTAACGACCTATTTTTGAAATAATGTTTCACATGTTATTATAATTTCTCCTTTAACACATAGTACACATTTTATTTGTCAATGTGTTCCTTCAAATTAATCAATTTAGTGAACAAGATGGTTCTACTCGTACACATGCAGATTTTCCTGAATGGTTCAATCAACAAGTAAGTGTAATATGACGATGCATACACTATATTAAGCTTAATTTTGCCTCTTGAAAAAAGTAATTATTTAATATGACTTACCTTTTCGTAGGTGTATCAATAACAGATTAAGGGTGACTAATCAACACTTGAGAGATTTAGCATATGAGCCCTATAACTGTGTTACATCATGGCATACATACTTTGTTAATGGGTACAAATTCCACAGGATGAATGGAACGTGGGCAAAAAGACAATTAATAAGTGGGGTTGTCGTGCGGGTGAAGGCACTGATTTTTATGGGGTCATAAAACACATATATGGGTTACAATACAATACTACTACTTATCCTAAAAAGTAGTCTTATTTTATTGTAACTGGTTTGATCCATCGAGGACGAGGCACAAAGTGGATCCTAAGTATGGAACTGTGGACATTCGCATGGATAGAAGATATCAACGATTTGATCCATTTATAATTGCTCGAATGTAAAACAAGTTTATTATGTCCCTTATCCAGCAATGAGAAGGACAAACGAGGTTGGTGTGTTGCAGTCACCTACCAAGCCTAGGGGTCTCATAGAAATCGAAGATGCGAGAGGATGAGACGCCATTCCATGCGGATGAATCGTCACATGTCAATGAAGTAATTGAGGTCGAGCATATTCTGGAATGTTTGGGATCTGCAAATGAAGGGGAAGAAGTGGTCATTGGTAATCGAGCATCCATATATGCATCATCGGAGGAAGAAATCTAGAGTGATGACTCAATGCAAGAAAAAGAAGAGTCGACTTACAATAAGATGACGATACCGAAGTGCGAATAGGAAGTTTACTATTATGTTATTTTTATTGTATTTTAAATATTTGCTTATGAAATATAATATAAGACTTGACAACTATTGTTCTATAAAAATACTTGCTTAGATTAGACTGTTAAATGTCGATTACGTATTGTTTTTACAACGATTTGTAATTGTACTATAAAAATAGATATGTCGGCATCGAAGGACGGTCGCCCTTCCCACCGCCTAGCGGTGATAAGGGGAAGCGGCAGGCTAAGCGAGGACGATACACCATGAAGTCCCAGGTGCTTGCTCGCATTCCTAGAGGTCCCTCCGCACCCACCGCACCCACCCCGATCCCTACCGCACCTACCCCTATCGCCACCTCGTGACCTCCCCCACCCATTCTACACCATCCCCCACTCCATTCTATACCCTCACCGATCCATACTACATCATCCCCTACCCATACTACACTATCCCCGACCCACACTACCCCACCCTCCACCCATGTCCAGACCTCCACTCGGCGCGCCACGACGCGCGCACTAGGCGGCTACTCGTCGCCCTCTCTTGGACCCACACCACACCCACACCCAGCACCACCATCATCATCGATCGCGTCGTCCACACACCCAAGGATTATCATTAATGCCGACTCTGGGATGATACCATAGCCGGACACGACCATTCCATCCTCATCATCCGGGCCACATACGGTCCGCGACACGACCATACCATCATCATCGCCGAATGCAGCGCCGATCGGCTAGCGGTGAGGACTTACTGAGTGGATCGTAAGTTTAATTTAATTTAATGTTGTTTAAAAATAATTACTCTTTAATATGCATATATTTGTTGGTTGTCATATTGTTGATTTAATAAAATTATGAATTTTTCAGCTTCATCCCATCGAAAGTGGGATCGAAGCATGTTACCTTCGCCATCAAGGCGCAGTATCTTCGCTTCTGGCCATCATGGGGGGTGATCCCCGGGGAGGATCGGGATCGTATCTTGAGCGATTTTCGGGGTAAGTTCTTGTTTATTATTTCATGTAATTTTCCATTTATTTTATATATTCTTTTGTATAATGTTATTATTAATTTTTTCTTTGTTAACAGGAGCTTGTGCACTGGTTACCGGAGCATACCTCAGAGATACATTCTATCTTTGACGACAGCAGCAGCTGCTCGACTAAGGGACATGCTCCAGGAGCGTAGGGAAAGTCGGGTACGTTCGGATTACATCGGGCCCAACATCTACGCCCTATTGTGTGCGTACGGGGACACTCCGGCTTACAAGCTGTAGTGTAAACAGGTGAAGAGAAATCGGGCTTCCGAGAAGGGTGGGAGCATGCACACTGGTGGTTCTATTAGCCACATGCAGCATGCCATTTACATGATGCATATATAAATAACATTATTTATAAACTGTATATTTTTATTAAAAACTTGTTTTATAACTAATTGATTTTATTGGTGTGTGTCGGTTGCAGGCAGGGGAGCTAGCTCGGTCCGTTTATGTCCCCACGGTCTTTGAGCAGACACATATTCGCTCGGACATCGACGAGTTTGTTGATGAGAGGTCGAGGTAGACAGTAGTGAGCTAAAATGTTTTTTATATTTAAACTATTGGTAATTATTATTATTATTATTATTATTATTATTATTATTATTATTATTATTAGTATTATTAGTATTATTATTATTATTATTATTATTATATATATATATAGTTTAATACATATTGATTGTAATGTATTGATCGCAGGCGGAGTACAACGCCATGTTTAGTCAGGTAGCATCTGAGGCTGCCTCCTACTCTGGTGCCTCAGATCCTTCTCAGCCGAACCCCGCCGAGGTTGAGCGACTACAGACCCAGGCTTGGATGGATGTGGCGGGCGGGAAGAACAAGGGATGGATTTACGGTACTGCGACCCTAGCCAGGTCGATTCGTCGGGGGTCGATGCCGAGCATGACCATTAGGGAGCCTACATTCTCCGGCTCACAGGACGCGGAGGAGGTGCATCAGCTGAGGCAGAAGGTGCAGCAGCAAAGGGAGACGAACGAGTGCATCATGCAGCAGATGGAGACATTCTCTACGGTCATGACTGTTGTGCTCGATTTCCTCCCACCAGACAGGCTCGGCGCTCTGCAGGGGGTCCTCCATGCCACCCGGCCCCAGTGATGCTTGAATTTTTAGATAATAAATAAAGGCAAGTGCACCTCGTCGCAATCAAGTAATACGGTGGTGAGACCGGTTATCGTATCCACAGGGATTGGATGTCAATTACCAATTCGCAAATTCAACAACTATTTAGACTTAACTAAAGTGTGAGGGATTAAAACAGAAAATAAAGAAACAAAATATTTTTGTCTTTTTGGAATTTTGTCAAACACTTGGTATGCAAACAGGGATGTGGCTAGAATTGTCAGGGTTAGACTACACTAATCCTCCCTCAGTTGAAATGAAATGGTAATCAACACAAGTCCTAATTCAATTATGACAATCAAGCCTTTTCTAAAATACTCAAGCCTAATGTCTTAGGTGCATTGAGCCTAAAACCCCAAATTAAACCCTAATGTCTTAGGTGGATTAATCTGTGATTTTGCATTAAGTCAAGACTTATACGATTGCAAGCATTCAACACCTATGTCTAGATTCTTGAACTACTTGGCAAATGATTCATGAGCATGCCTTAATACCAACCTTCCAGTCATCTATCAAAGCAACAAATCATTCCTATGGGTAGCTAATCCAAGGAAAGCTTTAAGAACAGAATCACATACTCATAAGGAAATAGAGACTTGCATTAAACACCAAATCAAATACAACAAGTTCAGAAAAGTTTCATCTAACCCCAACAATGGGGATTTAACTACTCATGATAAAAGGAAATACAAAACAGAATGAGAAAAGGGATGGAGAACACTCATAGACAAGCTTCCTCCATCTTCTCCCCATCCAAGAGCAGAGAAAACAACCCCCTATTTGGGTAGAAACCCTCTCCAGCCGCCAGCCTCAGCCTGCCTCCAAGTGCAGATCCCCAATTCTGTTCAGTGCAGCTCTATTTATAGATCAGACGCGCGTCACGGCCGTGACAGCCATCACGGCCAGGCCGTGATGGTTTCTGACTTGGGCGTCTCTTCATTCACTTATTCATCACGGCCGTGATATCCATCACGGCTAGGCCGTGATCGTTTCTGACTTTTCCAACTAGCAGGTCACGGCCGTGATAGCCATCACGGCCAGGCCGTGACAGCTTCTGACTTTTGGCTCATATTCTTCATTTTTAAGCTCTTTTTCATCCAAGCTCCACCAAGGCTGATTTCTGGGCATTTTTCCATTAAATCCTGCAAAACAACACACAGAAACCACCTCATCCGTTCCAAAGGAAAAACTATACAAAATCAACACTAAATTGGCCTAACTATATGCAAATGCATGCAGAAATGTACATGGAAAATGAGGTGAAATCACACTCATCAAATCACCCCAAGCTTAAAGACTTTGCTTGTCCTCAAGCAAAAACTAAGGCCAGAAGAGATAAACAGTCAAAGCATGGATAGTGAACCAAGAACCCGAGTAAATGATCCAAGCAATAGGCAATTCAAACAATTCAGCAAGAGACAATCAATTCAAGTCCAATTAGGGGCTAAAGTTTCCTAGACTCACATTCTCACTGATTCGGGCACTCTTGCTCACTTGAAGCTCACCCCAAGCTTGTTTATTTGCTTGGCTCTCTTTCTTGCCTCACTCATTCAAGTGTTCAAGTATATATAACAATTCGCTCCATTTTCCTCAAGGAATGATTCCTACCATATGCTTGACTATCAACCAAATCTCCACTTTATTTATGAAAACACCTAAGAATCAAGAGGTCTTTATTTGGTTGTAACGTGGCCATGGGATTAATCGTTAGGTGGGGATAACAAGAAAAGGATATTTCAAAAGGCTAAACCAAGTATCAAATATTTCAACACAAGACACCTTCTAAAATACCTTCTTGGGTTTTCAATACATTTTTCCACCTTTCTTTTCTTTTCTTTTTTTTTTCTTTTTTTTCTCACTTCTCTTGTTTGTCATCCCCATCTCTTTATTTTTCTTTTCTCTTTTTTTTTTTTTTTTTTGGAGAAGGGGAGATTTTTGTTTTTTCAACTCAAGAGAATTATTTTTTTCTGATTCTTTCATCCCAAACTTTCAACTACCTTTTTACCCTTTTGTAATACTTTAGAAGGTCCCTTGTCAAACATATTTATCAAAACATTTCAGGGTACCAAGAAAAGCATTTTATTCATTCAGGCTCAAAATTGGGCAACTAAGGGATAGCATTTCATCATTCAAAGCTCAGGAGGCCAGAAGAATACCTATTGCCTCAATCATTTTCAAAAATGTTTTCAAAAAATTTTAAGCTTTAAAATGGTTTTAAGTCAAGTTCTAGAGAAAACAAACCAAGAGGAATAACACTCAACACAGAGAATGGGGGCAGATTTAGTGAGTACCCCCTAATGGCTCAAAAGCTCACATTTATCAGTTCAAGAACCAGTGAAAAACACAAGTCTATAGAAACATATGCTAATCATCAACTATCCAAGATCATCTCAAGCATATTCATTTGCAGCCATATCACAAGAATAAACAGGATTGGGTTCAAAAATTCACTACCACAATATAATTGGCACTTAGTTCTCACAATCAGATGCTCAATCTAAGCAGGGGTAACCGAATCATGCAATCATGCAAACTTAAGCCTATACGAATGCAATGTTTACAATGAAAGCAAAAAGATTACCCCTACCCCAAGCTTAAAGATTTACATTGTCCCCAATGTAAACAATCAAGTTGGAGAGGGGAGAAGAAAAATAAAATAAAGCAAAAATTGGAACGGCTTCACGAGGCGGTGGCGGGTGTTGGCTCACCTGCTTGTTGGCTTTGTTTCTCCCTGCTCTTTTTCTCCTTCCTTTATTCAAAATCTGAAGACACTTAACAAAATTATTAACAAACCTCTTGAGCTTCTCAAATTATTCAAGAGGTTAAAGCAAAAACAAAATTAACTAAAGAGAAGGGTTAAGAAAAGTTGGGTTGCCTCCCAATAAGCGCTTCTTTAACGTCACTAGCTTGACTTATTAAGAAGCATCCACCTGGATCCCATAACCTGTGGTATAAGGACCAAGGAATACTAACCATGTAAGATCCTTCAATCGGATCCCACGGTTTGCAACATAAATATGGGAGTGAGCTCTTGAAAATCATGGTGACCTCACCAAATGTGTTGAATTTCTCACTCCCTCTTGGGTCAAAATTGACCCCTTCATCCACAAAATCTTCCCAATAAAAATGGGGTTCAACCTCAGGTAGAGGCATGAACTCCATTGTTGACTACTTTTTAAAATGTGAGGTGGCAAACAACTCGAGAGGATCATTGGTGCTGTTCTGGCTTCTGTACAATCTTCACTCTCAGCATTGCCAAATCCATCACCTTCCAAATATGCAGAAATCTCCGCACAAACCACACAAGTGTTTCTCCCATCACATTCCACACATGCATAGGAACCAATAGCACCATCTAATTCCAAAAGTTTTTCATCATCTCCAAGCATGGTGAAATAGATGTCCTCCAATTGCCTCTTCCTTTCAGGCTCCTTAGTCAAGGGTTCAATGGGGAATGGTGCAACTATGTTTTCCAAAACAGGTTCTTCACTTCTTGACTCGGTTGCTCCCACTTCTTCTTCTTCCTCCTCATCCATCATTGCATCATCTTCATCATCATCCATCAAGTTCCCATATGGCATTTCGGATAGAAGGTTAGAGAGTTCCTCAATACGTACCCCGAGACTTCGAATGCTATCTTCTTGATTCTTTAATTCTTCCATTGTTGTTGCCATGAAGTTCTCCAAAACAGCCTCTAAGTGAGATTGACTATCCGGGATAGGTTGCTTAACCTCGACTGGGAATGCGGATTTGAAGTTCTCCCAAGCAACTTCCAATGGGGATGGCTCATCATACCAAGGTGTGGAAGATTCCCAATGTTCCTCTTCATCAATCCAAGTATTGTTTGGAGGGTTCCCCCACCATGGAGTAGAAGTGTTGGGAAATTGATTTCCCATTCAGCATAACCTACCTACCACTGGTGGAGGAGAGACGATTGCCCTTGATGACTCATTACTCACTTGTTGGATGTTTACGGCTAATTGCAGCATATCTACCCGCAGCTGCAGCTCAGATATCTCCATTTCTGCATCAGATGGCTGATAATAATTGTAGTCCATGATCCTATCTAATTAATTTTTCACCTCACAGACAATTAAGCCCAAAATCAAAGAAACAAAAATTCAAATATATACAAAACTAACAAAAGAAAAATATCAGTTATATACAGAAAAATAAAATATAAAAAAATGTCTAAACTAGTTGTCTCATTTGTTACTAATGATATTGACAAAGCCAATCCCCGGCAACGGCGCCAAAAACTTGATGCTTGAATTTTTAGATAATAAATAAAGGCAAGTGCACCTCGTCGCAATCAAGTAATACGGTGGTGAGACCGGTTATCGTATCCACAGGGATTGGATGTCAATTACCAATTCGCAAATTCAACAACTATTTAGACTTAACTAAAGTGTGAGGGATTAAAACAGAAAATAAAGAAACAAAATATTTTTGTCTTTTTGGAATTTTGTCAAACACTTGGTATGCAAACAGGGATGTGGCTAGAATTGTCAAGGTTAGACTACACTAATCCTCCCTCAGTTGAAATGAAATGGTAATCAACACAAGTCCTAATTCAATTATGACAATCAAGCCTTTTCTAAAATACTCAAGCCTAATGTCTTAGGTGCATTGAGCCTAAAACCCCAAATTAAACCCTAATGTCTTAGGTGGATTAATCTGTGATTTTGCATTAAGTCAAGACTTATACGATTGCAAGCATTCAACACCTATGTCTAGATTCTTGAACTACTTGGCAAATGATTCATGAGCATGCCTTAATACCAACCTTCCAGTCATCTATCAAAGCAACAAATCATTCCTATGGGTAGCTAATCCAAGGAAAGCTTTAAGAACAGAATCACATACTCATAAGGAAATAGAGACTTGCATTAAACACCAAATCAAATACAACAAGTTCAGAAAAGTTTCATCTAACCCCAACAATGGGGATTTAACTACTCATGATAAAAGGAAATACAAAACAGAATGAGAAAAGGGATGGAGAACACTCATAGACAAGCTTCCTCCATCTTCTCCCCATCCAAGAGCAGAGAAAACAACCCCCTATTTGGGTAGAAACCCTCTCCAGCCGCCACCCTCGGCCACCCCTCCAAGTGCGAGATCCCCACCTGTTCGGTGCGGCTACTTATTTATAGATCAGACGCGCGTCACGGCCGTGACAGCCATCACGGCCAGGCCGTGATGGTTTCTGACTTGGGCGTCTCTTCATTCACTTATTCATCACGGCCGTGATATCCATCACGGCTAGGCCGTGATCGTTTCTGACTTTTCCAACTAGCAGGTCACGGCCGTGATAGCCATCACGGCCAGGCCGTGACAGCTTCTGACTTTTGGCTCATATTCTTCATTTTTTAGCTCTTTTTCATCCAAGCTCCACCAAGGCTGATTTCTGGGCATTTTTCCATTAAATCCTGCAAAACAACACACAGAAACCACCTCATCCGTTCCAAAGGAAAAACTATACAAAATCAACACTAAATTGGCCTAACTATATGCAAATGCATGCAGAAATGTACATGGAAAATGAGGTGAAATCACACTCATCACCCAGCCCCAGTCCTTCACTACTGATCCACCACCGCAGCCGCATGATAACGGTCTGTCTACTGAGCCGCAGCTTGATGGTCATGTGACACCGGCAGACTCCCCCCGACAGGACGATGATGACGGATATTATGGTGATGGGTATTATTATAGTTATAGGTGTAGTAGAGATTTGTAGATAGATGGATATTTTATTTATGGATTATATGTTGAGTTAGTTTTTATTTTTAATTAATTTTAATTTAATTGGTTTTTAAATTTTACTTTTAATTTCAATTTTGTTTTGTAATTGATAATATAAAATATAAATTAATAATTAAATTATAATTAATTATAATAAAATATAAATTAATAAATAAATTATAATAATAATTAATAAATAAAATATAATTAATTAAAATAAAATATAATAATAATTAATAAATATAATATAATATTTAATAATTAATATATAAATTTTAATAAAAATAATTATTTATTAATTATTAATATAAAAAAAATTAAAAAACCTTGTTTCCGACCTATATTTCCGTCAGTAACTATTGGTTACATTTTCCGACGGAAAATTCTATCGGTAACTTCCACAGTTACCGACGGAATTTCCGTCGGTAATTAGGGGTTCCGTGTGGCAAGTTTTCCGACGGTTAAGACCGTCGGAAATTTCCGACGGACGCACTAGATCTGTCGGAAAGGTTTCCTACGTGCATATTACTGACGGAACGGTGTCCGTCGGAAAGCCCATCGGTAATGTAGTTTTCCGACGGATTTTTTTGTGTGTTTCAGACGGTTTTTCTCCGTCGGTAATTGAGCTTTTTTTGTAGTGAATCTTCTTCATTAAGATAGCACATAACAAAAAAAAGGTCGTTTAGCGACCGAAAAATAGCATCTGAATAAAGCCATCATTAATGGTGACCGAAACGACGACGAAAATGGTGCAGTTGGAATATCACATAATTAATGTACTCTGCGGCCGAAATAATGACCGATTATGTGGGTCGCAGCCTGATCGGTCACTATCTCGATCGCCATGTAAATGAATTTCAAAGTCAATCATGTTGACTATTTTTGCGATTGATTTAGTGACCGATTTAAGTGTAAAGGTAATATTGGAGCTCGTTTGTGACCGAGTTTATATTCGGTCGCTAAAGCTCACATTTTGAAATTTAGAATGTGATGAACGGTGACCGAAATAGCGGTCGACCATTTCGGTCGCTAAAATTAAAATCCCTAAATCAGCTAACCATCCCCTTTCTTCCTCACTTATGCGATTTCTTCCCCATTTCTCTCTAGACCCTCACTTTCTTCTCTCTGCCACCACCTCTGCTCCAGCCATGCCACCACCTCCCTCGCCCCCCTCGGTTCGTTGCGCCACCACCACCAGCCGCCATCAGAGGTAAGCCTCTCCTTTTCTCTTTTTCCTCTTCCTTTTCTCCTCTTCTCTAACTTCCTCTCCCCTGTTCACAGTTCCCAACCCTGGCCTTCGTCGTGCCACCACCACCACCGCCATCAGCCTCCGTCTCCTTCCTCTCTCTTTGGTAAGCATAATCTTCCACTCTTCCTCTCTTCCCTTCCTTCTCCCTCAACTTCGGTTATGCTTTTTTTTTCAAAAAAGAGAGTTTGAGAGTGTTCCAGATCGTGACATTCTGAAATAGAGAGTGTTTTGAGAGTGCTTTATTTCTGATTTTGTTAGACTTTTAATATGATGAACCTTGAGGCTTACTTTGTTTTGTTCAAATAACTCAGCTTTGTTTCTCTTACATTGAAGAATCTTTGTGTTTTAATTTTCTCATTTGTGTGTACAAAACTATGAAATATAGTTATTCTGTAAGAATGAATTAGCATGGTGTGGCTTTGTCATTCTTCGTCCAGTCTCTAAACCAGACACTGTGTTCAGCTTCTGTGACATTTGCTTTACTGTGTAGTTTAATGTTTGATAAAAGTTTCAAGTTTGTGGTGCCTTGTGTATACATTTGATTTTATAAACATTTGAATGTGTAGCTGTTCTTTCTTTAGTGAGTTTGGGTCCAATGTTGTCATCATCAAAAGCACTTTAAAATTAGTTTACTTCTTTTCCATTTTCCGAATATTTGTTTGAGTGCACCTTATTTCGATAAGCATGTGTGACTGGTTAATTCTCTGGAACTCTCTCAATTTAATTGATGATATTGATGAGTTTAATATAATGTTATAAGATATATACTTGCATGTATTTTTGTATTGTGGTTGGTTCTGATTCTTACCACCTTATACGTCGTCTTTGTTAATTTCCCTTCCCTTCCCTTTTATTTACGTTACTTCAGTTTTTAGTAGTTGGTTTAAATAATAAAACTTAAAAAACATAAAAATGTAAAACCTCATTAATAGGGTTGTGTGTTAAGTGTTGTTGATCTTCAAGATCTAAGTATATTTTAATTTTTTAATTTTTTCAGTTTCTACTCTATTGTATTCGGCTCTCTGATTCATCTCTCAGGTAAGTTCACTCAATAGTCTCTATTAAGCTTCTGTATTGTGTAAAGGATTGAACTGTTAGCTAGTGTCTTTTTTTTATTTGACAAATTGAATTAAATTAGACAAGTGTTGTATGCATAATGTGTTATGTATAATGTCTCCAACATGAAAGTTTATCTATGTTTAACAAACATTATGCAGAAGTTTGCTATCTTCATTCACATTAGAAAGCAGCTATGTACACAATATTATGAAAGCACGTAATATGTTATCAAGGCACTTCCCATAGGAAAAGTCCTCTCTATGACCATCCTTCAAAACCACGTAAAAGCATATGCTTTCCTGAAAACTATTATGTCTGCTAATATGTAAAAACAAGTCTCGACATTAAATTAAATACCCGAATTATACACAACGCATTGTTTGGATACTTGTTGATGAACAATTCAACGATGTCTAGATACTTCTCCCTTGATAGGTTATCAAGGCACTTTCGGTACGAAAAGTCCTCTCTATGACCACGTAAAAGCATCTGCTTTCCTGAAAACTATTATGTCTGCTAATATGTAAAAGCATGTGTCTGTGTGGATAGACTGAAATTATTAGCTTTCTTGCCTTGACAACCAATGCATTTTATAACTTTGCTACAAAGTTGCATGTGAAGTTGCATTTCTTTGTTATATTTAACATGCTAGTCTGCTACATGGATCTTTCCATCTTTGTGTGAACTTATGCCATTGTGCTTACTTCCTAATCCTCATATTGCTTATACCATTGGTTGTTTGTTTTCCTTATCGTTTTATCAGAAAATGGATTCGACTAAATGTTTTGAGACGGTCATCCATTTGGACTAGGTACAGTATCTCATCAAGTGGAGAATAACGATCGAAGAAAATTTAAGATGATTAAGGCATAAACTAATCAATACTAAATTGTTCGTGTGTATTTACAGGATTTAATTTTGATTCCGCGATCATTCTATGGTCGTTGGGGAAAAGGAATACCACGTGTTGTGACAATTGAAGACAAATTCGGAAATCTGTTCAATGGGATGATAGTAATCCATGAGGATCGCCCATATTTTGCAACGGACACAAAGGGTATCAGGGAGTTGTATTTGCTGTCCACTGGTGCATTGGCAAAGTTTAAGTAACTTGGGGGTTCTCGCTTCTACATGTTCATCCCAATGGACATATATTGTTCTTGACTGGTAGGGCGTAAACCGCACTGATCCATTCTGCTACATGTTCATCCCATAGAGACTATAAGGGTTTAAATGGGAATGTTGGTTTCTTCAAGTTTCGTTTCTTCAGGCATTAAAGAAACTTCAGCGAGATTGTCGATTCTATTGGAGAGGGTTCTAAGACAAGAATTAGGAATAGATAAATAAAGAAGAAGAAAGTCTATCAGGTTCAAGAGGTTGGGTGGATTCTGAAGTTTCTGATGTTTCCATGATTTAAAGTATCCTCTTTCTCTACTATCTTTCATACTACTATCTTCAAGGCTCTGCTTCATGATGCGCTCTGATACCAAACATGAAACTTTCACTTCCACATCACTTTTCCAAAAATCTTAACATATGTTACCAAACTCTACCCGAAACCTAAAGCAAAGTGAGTAGTTGGACACGATGACCACGAATTATTTAGTACGTGTTTGGTTTCACGTTGGAGACCTTCAAAATTGATTATGCTCTCTATCAAACATGATTTTTCTTTGAGAAACAATTCTGACTGGAAGCTACAAAAAGTAGCTTTTGAGTTGAATTGAAAAATTTACACTAAGTTTTACATCAAACTTACTTTCAAAATAAAAACATTGAAGCATACTTCACTTCAAACTCAATTCTAACTAAATCAGTTTTATAAGATCAATTACATTCAAAATCATTTTTATCAAACGATCTTCCAAACACACTAGTAAAGTGATTGGATGGAACTGGCCGTACCATGACACGACCCTTTACTAAGGTCGTTGGAACTGGACGTACCATGGCAAAACACCTATGTTTGGTTCAGGAGAGAAAATGAGAAGAGAGAAAGATGTGAGAAAGAGAGTGAGAAGAGAGGAATAGGTGAGAAAGAGAATGGATTATGTGTATTGTTTGGTATGAGAGAAATAGAAGAGAAATAAGTTTTAAGTTCTCTCTCCCTTTATTTGATTGGATAGAAAAGTGAGAAAAAAGAAATGGTATTATATTTGAAAGGACATGAATAGCCTTGAGATAAAAAAAACTAATAAACAATTTTATATTATATGAATTTTATTTCCCATCAAAATTAATATAATAGTTAATTAATATAATTTTTAAAATTCCATTAACTAATTAATGTTTATTTTATTTTTATTTATTTAATTGATTTAATTAATTAATTGACTATCACTCCCTATAATTTTGTCTCTTTGACAACTCACCATTCTTAGTTTATTACTCATCATCTCACATTTCTCATTGACACCACTTGCTCCCCATTAGCCGCTTCACTTCCTGTCAATGTTATTAAAAACGAACCGGTGATTGACTCGGTCAGAATATTGGGTTAATGGGTCAATGATTCAATCGGGGTCACTGGTTGACTCGGTCTGAACCGGTATATATTAAAAAATTCTAAACTATGTATATATATAATATTTTCTGCATATGCAGCTACACAATGTTGTAGTCCAGTGGCGCATCCCTTGTGTCTGTAACGCACCCACCAGTGTTCGAGTCAGATTGGTGACATTTTGCAGCAAACTCAAATAAAAAAGGAACGTGAGAACAAATATTGGAGCAAGGGTACAAATGGAAAGGCAGGAAAATCAATGCTTCTCTCCTTCTTTTCTTCGCTCATTAGCGAAGATTATAGAAAGCAGTGGGTCCCATGCAATTTCATTCCCTCTTCCTTGTTTCTCTGCTAACCAAACAAGGGAGAGTTGCTATTTCTCTTCTTTTTCTCTCGTCTCTAATTCTCTCTTCCCTATTTCTGCTGCAACAAACAGACCAGTGGTTGGACCTCGACATGCCATAGGGTTAGGCATTAGCTCGAAGTCCTCAAGTTGATCAAAGTGGGGGCAGAGTGAATAAGGGTAATGTAAAGATATTTAATTAAATAAAATCTAAGTAACAATTAATGTATGCAAAGTGAGTGTACGATGATTAGATAGATAGCACCTCAGTGACTGTGATAAATATAGGTTAGTATTTGCTATCCTGGTAATTAGACTTACGAACAAAAAAGTTTGTCTAAGTTTGTCTTATTTGTCAAAGGAACAAAACTTTAAAAGCTTTAGATTGTTAAAAAAATATAATGTTTGTTTATAAAAAAAGAGTTTGTTATTTGAACATAAAATTTTAACATCATATGTGATACCGTATGTTTTTGTTTCTATCTCTCACTTACTTTTATCAACTTTGTATACACGCATTTCAAGAATATCACAAAGAAGCAAAGGCGACACTATATGATGTCCTTAATATGTGTTCAACAAACATATATGATAGAACAATATATAAAGTTTGGCTTTGATTCATTTTACTCATTTGATGCTGGATTATTTTTTTTCTTTTGTCAAATTTTTATTTCAATTATTTTAAAGTTTTATTAATGTAATATTTAATAAATATTTTTATACTAGAAGATGGAATTAAAAAAATATATAATTTGATTCTCATAGATCATATTCTATTATAAATAATATTAAGTCTACAAAATTTGAAATAATTGATCCAAACTTCAAGTTCGAACTTGTTTGTTTAGCATAACAATCAAATTTAATCTAATATTTAACGAGTATAGCTTGAACAATTTATGAATAGCATGACTCATCTCCACACATGCCCTTACAAATGCATTTGACATTCCATTCTTTGCTACTCATCAACCATTCTTTTCGGGTTTTGTCTGAATCTCCTTGGATTCTTTGTTTTTTGTTTTTATCCCTTTTGTCATGTTTACATTAACATGTTATTCCATTTTTGTAGTTTTAAATTCTTCAAATGTCTTATTTATAGCGAGTTTAATGCACTGTGATTAGCCCTTTCCTCAATCACACCGTTTTAAGTAGAATTCAACTATGGTCTTTGGTACACTTCAACTTTTCTCATCATATTGAGTTTCTTCTAATTCTCTCCATCTTCCTTTTCTTTCCAAACTATATATGATTTTGGTCTTTTGGGAGTCATGTCCTGAATCATCTCTCACGCTTTAGTAATTGACAGAATTAGAGTAAGTGTAAGTATTCAGAAAATAAGGTAGCAGTAACTATAATTAAAATATGAGGTGGTGTGTGTACAAGTGTATGTGAATAGTAAATTATTATATAAAAAGTGACGAAGCTTAAACCTATTGCATTGATAGATCTTTTAGTAGCATTTTTCTTAATGTTTTTCTAACTTTAGGACAAAGTTTTCATACTGCAAACATGATTTTTCTGCCCTTTATGGTACAGAGTTTGAGCATCAAAGAGAAACTACAAACAAATGGAAGATTTTTGGAGCAAGATTTGTGGGAATTCTGGTTGTTCCAACACTGAGGGAAAGCCTTTCTGTTATGATTTCAAGTTTTTGACAGATCCTTCCACATGTATCAACCATTTGTTGATCATTTGCATTGATGTATTGCTGCTGATCATGCTGTCATTCATTATGATCCAAAAGTCATCATCAAATTCAAAACCATTTCAGGGCTTAATCCATGTGCAAAGATACTCAAATTTGCAACTAGTTTCTGCAACAAGCAATGGCTCCCTTGGATTGGTGCATTTGTGCTTTGGCATATGGATTTTAGAGGAGAAGTTGAGAAAAACCACACTGCTTTGCCTCTTAACTGGTGGTTGCTAGAACTCTTTCAAGGATTCACATGGTTGTGGGGAGGTTTAACAGTAAGTCTTCAGCTCAAACAACTTCCAAGAACACGGTTGAGGTTGTTTTCTGTTCTTATCTTCTTGGTTTCTGGTATTTTCTGTGCTTTGTCCTTGCTATATGCAATTAGCAGCAGAGAACTATCCCTCAAGGTAGCTTTAGATGTTCTATCTTTTCCAGGAGCAATTTTACTGCTCTTATGCACATATAAAGTATATAGGCTTGAAGGCACAGATGGAGAAAATGATGAAAGCCTTTATGCCCCTCTCAGTGACCAGTTCAATGGAATTGACTCTATTAGCTATGTGACTCCATTTGCCAATGCTGGAATCTTCAGCAGGATGTCATTTTGGTGGTTGAATCCATTGATGAAAAGGGGTCAAGAGAAAACACTTGAGGATGAGGATATCCCAAAGTTGCAGGAGTCGGAACGAGCAGAAAGTTGCTATTTGTTGTTTGTACATCAACTGAACAGACAGAAACAAAAAGATCCATCATCTCAGCCATCTGTTTTTTGGACAATAATTTTGTGCCACTGGAGAGAGATTTTGGTATCAGGAGTTTTTGCACTGCTGAAGGTACTTGCTTTGTCTTGTGGTCCTCTTCTTCTGAATGCTTTTATATTGGTTGCTGAGGGTAATGAAAGTTTCAAATATGAAGGTTATGTATTGGCCTTATCACTTTTCTTTACAAAGATCATAGAATCCCTATCACAAAGGCAGTGGAATTTCCGCACTAGACTTATCGGTATGAAAGTAAGGTCACTGCTTACTGCAGCCATTTATAAAAAACAACTGAGGCTATCCAATGCTGCTAGATTGATTCACTCTGGTGGTGAGATAATGAATTATGTGACTGTGGATGCTTATAGGATTGGAGAATTTCCATTTTGGTTTCATCAGACATGGACAACAATAGTCCAACTATGTATTGCATTGATAATTCTTTTCCATGCTGTTGGACTGGCAACAATTGCTTCATTGGTGGTGATAGTTCTCACTGTGCTTTGCAATACCCCACTAGCAAAGTTACAACACAAGTTTCAAAGCAAACTTTTGGTGGCACAAGATGAGAGATTGAAGGCTAGTTCTGAGGCCCTCATGAATATGAAAGTGTTGAAGTTATATGCATGGGAAACACATTTTAAAAATGCTATAGAAAGCTTAAGAAATGTGGAACTTGAATGGTTATCTGCACTGCAACTAAAGAGGGCATACGGCATCATTCTCTATTGGACAGCGCCTATATTGGTGTCTGCTGCTTCCTTTGGTGCATGTTACTTTCTGAAAGTTCCTTTACATGCAAATAATGTTTTCACTTTTGTGGCTACTTTGCGCCTTGTGCAAGATCCAATTACAACCATCCCGGATGTTATTGGGGTTATCATTCAAGCAAAAGTTGCATTTACCCGGATTGTTAAATTCCTTGAGGCACCTGAACTGCAGGGTGCAAATTTCAGGAAGAGGTGTTTTAATGAGAGTCTCAGAGGCTCAATTTTAATCAAGTCAGCTGATTTTTCATGGGAAGATAATATATCAAAGTCAACACTAAGAAACATAAATTTGGAGGTTAGACATGGACAAAAGGTGGCTATTTGTGGAGAAGTTGGCTCAGGCAAATCAACCCTCTTAGCAGCAATTCTTGGAGAAGTTCCTAATACAAAGGGAACTGTAAGCTTTTATTTCTTTTATGTGCATAGAATACACTCCTAAACATTGTGATACTCCAATTGGTTATTATAACTTGGATTATATTTAGAACATATATTCAACTTACTAGAGAGTGAATTTTTCCTATGCTTCTTTTTAGCAGTAATATTACTGTGTCTAAATCTCTTGTTGTATTACAGATTGAAGCTTATGGCAAGTTTGCATATGTTTCTCAGACAGCATGGATACAGACAGGTACAATAAGGGAAAATATTGTATTTGGATCAGATTTGGATGCTCAAAGATATCAAGAAACACTTCATAGATCTTCACTAGTGAAGGACCTTGAGTTGTTGCCCCATGGTGACCTCACTGAAATAGGAGAGAGAGGAGTTAACCTGAGTGGAGGTCAGAAGCAGCGAATTCAACTAGCCCGCGCTCTATATCAGAATGCTGATGTATATCTCTTGGATGATCCATTCAGTGCTGTTGATGCACATACTGCCAAAAGTTTGTTCAATGTAATGACATCTTCCTTTCATCATATCACATACTGCATTTATATCTTCTGTGTCATTCTTTACTGAAAGATGGCTTTGAAACTTGGCAGGAATATATCATGGGAGGACTCACAGGGAGGACTGTCTTACTAGTGACTCATCAAGTAGAATTCCTCCCAGCGTTTGATTCTGTTTTGGTAATTCCTTTCATTTTAAGTCATTGGTTACATCATTATTCATCTTTCTTATATTTGTTTTCTGCATGTAACTAATGGCTGTAGATTTGTAATGAATTTAAAGTTATGATTTTTGTAATCATTTGTCTCCATATCTCCACTAGTTACAAAGATCCTTAGTTACATTCATTGTTTCATCTACCTTAGCAGGCTCAAAATTATAATGCATTTCTATTTGATGAAGTACTTGTATATTTTCCCTCCTATTTATACTGCTTAAACCTATATTATTTGAAATTATTGGCTGAAGCATGATATTTGTTGAATGATGTTGCATTCTTGCACTTAGTATGGGAAGTATCTGTTTGTTAACTATTAAGTCTTTAGTGCTAAAAACATTTTAAAGATGAAAGCAATCTACAGGAGACCTTACATGAATTTTCCCTCCTTGTATAATTGTAAGTTTCTTTAATTTAAACAGAAAGGGTTTCCTTTTACAATTGAAAAAAAGATTCCCCTTGTTTCTAGTTTATTCGTTTGTGCAGCAATCATGTTGATGTAGTTCAATGGGAACTAAATTTTCTTCAATTATTTTTCATGTCATTGGTTCCAATTTAGACTTGCTAATTCATTTTGTTTCTTTATAGTTGATGTCAGATGGGGAAATCCTACAAGCTGCTCCTTATCACCATCTATTGACCTCAAGCCAAAAATTCCAAGACCTTGTCAATGCTCACAAGGAGACTGTTGGTTCTGACCAGCTTCAGGATCCTACTTCTGTCCAGAGACTTTCAACTTCTGCTAGGGAGATTAGGCAAGCACACATGGAGAAGCAATCTAAAGCATCAAATGGAAATCAATTAATTAAGCAAGAAGAGAGAGAGATAGGAGACACAGGGTTGAAACCATACCTACAGTATCTTAATCAGATGAAAGGTTATATATACTTGGCTGTGGCTGCCTTTTGTCACCTTGCATTTGTGATTTGCCAGATATTGCAAAACTCATGGATGGCTGCTAATGTTGACAATCCTCATGTCAGCACATTGAAACTGATTGTAGTTTACATGTTGATTGGAGTTATTTCAACAGTTTTCTTGTTGATCAGAAGTCTTCTTGTAGTTGTTTTGGGTCTTCAATCATCAACATACTTATTTTTAAAGTTAATGAACTCCCTTTTTCGCTCACCTATGTCATTTTATGACTCCACACCTTTGGGAAGGATACTTAGTAGGGTAAGCATATTAAACAATTTTTTTTTTCCTTGCAATGAAATTGAATGGAAGTAATAGTATTTTGACTTTTGTTTCCTTGTTTAGGTCTCATCAGATTTGAGCATTGTGGATTTTGATATCCCATTTAACCTTGCTTATGCTGTGGGAGGGACTATAAATTTTTATACTAGTCTTGCCGTTTTAGCCGTTGTCACTTGGCAAGTATTGGTTGTCTCTATACCATTGCTATATGTTGCAATTCGCTTGCAGGTAATGAACAGATTCTTCTTTCTATTATACTGCTATAGTTAAATGGTGCCTGCTTTTTTTAAATGATCATTCTTCTTTGAAAGGGTAAGTGCAGGGGTTTTGACTAACATGTTTTAACTAACTCTTCAACTTTAATCCTTTTATAGAGTTCAAAATGAACATGCTAAGTTTTTTATATATACACATCTATGTAGAAATACTACTATGCCTCTGCAAAAGAATTGATGCGGATGAATGGCACAACAAAATCCTTTGTAGCTAATCATGTAGCTGAAACTGTTGCTGGAGTTGTGACGATAAGAGCTTTTGAGGAGGAGGATCGATTTTTTGAGAAGAATCTTGATCTAATTGATGTCAATGCTAGTCCTTTCTTCCATTTCTTTTCCTCAAATGAGTGGTTGATCCTTCGGTTAGAAACGGTCAGTGCAGTTCTTCTTGCCTCCGCGGCGCTTTGCATGGTTGTGCTTCCACCCGGGACTTTCTCCCCTGGTGAGACTTCAGTTACTATTAGTATTCCATTGAAATGTCATTATTTGAGTCTTATATTATAATCTTATAAATCATAGGCTTTTATTCTCTAACAATATCATTATCTCTCCTATGCAACTTTCTTAATTTCAATATCCTTTGTTCCAGGATTTATCGGACTGGCCCTTTCTTATGGCCTATCACTTAACTTCTCCCTAGTATTTTCAATTCAAAGTCAGTGCACTCTAGCAAATTATATAATATCTGTAGAAAGGCTAAACCAATACATGCATATACCAAGTGAAGCCAAAGAAGTGATAGAAGGAAATCGTCCTCCTTTGAATTGGCCTAGTGCAGGCAAAGTAGAAATAAATGACTTGCAGGTACATGTTACTTAAATTTTGCAGCATAATGTTCATAAAAACAGGAGTTGAATTGAAGTACATGATTTGCTTGTTTACACCAAAACAGATACGATACAGGCCTGATGGGCCACTTGTACTGCATGGGATCACATGCACATTTGAAGGAGGGCACAAGATTGGTATTGTGGGCAGGACAGGCAGTGGAAAATCCACTCTCATAAGTGCTTTATTTCGTCTTGTGGAGCCAGCAGGAGGAAAAATTGTGGTTGATGGCATAGATATCTCTTCTATTGGCCTTCATGATTTGAGGTCACATTTTGGTGTTATACCTCAGGATCCTACTCTTTTTAATGGGACAGTCAGATATAATTTGGACCCTTTGTCACAGCACTCTGATCAAGAAATATGGGAGGTAATGCCTACCCGAGAAATGCTAGCAACACACTCTCTAACACTCTCTTTCTGACACACTCCCTCCTATTGGTTCAAATTCACGTGGGCTCTACAAAATTCAAGTGGGACCCACATGAATTAGTACGACCCATTTCTAAAATAATGGAATCCACATGAATTTCAACTAATAAGAGATTATGTGTTGGAAAAGAGTGTTATAGAATGTATTGGTAGCGTTCCTCATGCTTGCTATATTATATTTCAGTGTGTGGTTTGTACTTCTGTTAATAACAAGAGGAAGTCTTTTCAAATTTTTTCTTCATTGAATAACAAATGTGAACTAATTGTAGCTTCCTTGTGATTTCTGAAGGTTCTTGGCAAGTGTCAGTTGAGAGAGACTGTCCAAGAGAAAAAAGAAGGCTTAGACACCTCAGGTAAACTTTCAAGCTTCATTGTTGTAACTATGCAGGAAGCACTTATTTTCTTGTTACTAATGACTAGTTACTAAGTGTTACACAGTTGTTGAAGATGGATCAAACTGGAGCATGGGACAAAGGCAGTTATTTTGTTTGGGACGTGCTCTTTTGAGGAGAAGTAGGATATTGGTGCTGGATGAAGCAACTGCATCAATTGATAACACAACTGATTGGATTCTGCAGAAAACCATTAGGACTGAGTTTGCAGATTGTACAGTAATCACAGTAGCCCACAGGATACCCACTGTGATTGATTGCACTAGGGTTCTCTCCATCAGTGATGGTAAGTTACCAAGTTTCATAATGCACATTAATGTCCTTTATTTCTTTTAACAAGCACTTCTTCAGATTACTCCATTGCCATTTTCTAATGTTGACATCAAACAATAAGGTAAAATTGCAAATAATGTAGTTCATCTGGGTTTTTTTGTGCATGTAGTTTCATCTGTTACTCACTAGAATTCTACCTATACCCTTTATTTGACTCGCACCAAAGATAGGTTTGATTTTTAGTAGAGTAGAATTCTACCATACCACTTGGTTGCATTCACCTAGCTAGAGGGTAATATTGTAATAAACATTGAGGTAGTTTATTTAACATTTTGACTTCTATGGCACAAAAATGTCAATATGTAAAATATGGGGTACTTGATTTTCACACTTGAACTTTTATCCCAAAAAAGGTGAAGAATTTTTTTGATAAATGTTTTGATTTTATGTACAGGAAAACTGGTGGAATATGATGAGCCAATGAACTTAATGAAGAGACAAGGATCGTTGTTTGGGAAGCTTGTCAAGGAATACTGGTCTCATTTTCAGTCGGCAGAATCACATTGATGCTAGCAACAATTTTTTAGTGCCCCTGCACTTCTGTGTCTTTCTTTAGTGTTAGCAAGAAACTAAGAGGATGTAAAATGTGTTTTTGTTAGAATAAATTGTGAGGCCTGGGAAGTGGCAAAGGAATGAAGGGAATGAAAAGAAAAGGTGCAAAAAGGATACAGACACTTACCTGCTTCTAAGATGATAATTGATAAATAAGCTTTATTGAAGTATTTTGATTTAGAAGGTTCATGTCCTTGTCAATGAAGTTGGCGTTGGAAAGATGCCATAACGTCTTTATACATGTGAGATTAATGTATATCCAATTATATGAAATTTTAACATATGTGATGAGATGTTATTTGTGGGGATGGGTGGTGGTATACTAAAATGAGACAACAGATCTTCATCCCCTGTTAAGAATCAAAAAATCATTTCTATTCATTTTACGGTCATAAAAATCTTACATATGTATTTTTTTTTTACTCATGTTTTAAGTACTTACTTGTACTTATATTAAAGTTTTTATTAATATAAATTAGTGTAGATTGGGCTATAGATTTTGGATTTAATTGATATTCACTGAAATTGTAAAGTTTTTTTACACTGTCAATCAATCAGAAATTGATATATCATTATAAATGCTTGATTTTTATCTAACCACCTTAAAAGTCATAAATTCCTTGATTTCTGATTTGTTGTCAGTGTAAATATCTTTACACCGACAATCTATACAAATTAAACTCATAGATTTTAATGTTTGTTCTATCCTAGTTTTGAGCTTTGCTCGTATCTTAGCTACCGGATTCTTTTATTAATCTTACATACCGCATACCGAACTCGCCGTAGTATATATTGCATATTGGGTTTACTGTAAAGAAAGACTTGTAAAACTGATATAAAAAGTGATGAATCCTGTACAAATAACCCTCATACCGCATAGCCTTACCGTGTACCTGATAACCATGACTGAGATGTTGTTTCCTCTTGATTCTTCTTGGCGGTGGATTGAGAGGGTGGATACTTACAAAGGTATTCTGACGCTAAAGGCAATGAATGTATGAGAAATTACGGTGAATGCAAAAAGAAAAAAAAGCTTAGTTACTTTTCTGTGTGTCTCCCTTATTTATAGGGGACAGATATACCCAGTGCCTTGCTAAAATAGGACAATGTAGGGGACAATTTGCCACTCGTTTTCCTTGGCTTGCTCCTTTACCAATTACCAGGAAGACTGGGCTTCATAGTGGAGGGAGAGGTGTATCTCTTGGGCAGGGCACAGGTGCAATGTTGTTGTGCTACAAATAGCAGAGCAAGCACTAGGTTGGCTCAGGATAGATTGGTGTAATGGTGTTAGGATTATTCTCATTGGACAACTGGGCCAATTTCCCAATCCAGAACACTGTTAACGAATTAACCATTAAATAAACAAAATGGAATATTGGCTTCCTTCTCTTAAATGGAGTACTGTGTCAAAATCTTGATAAATGAACATCAAGAACTTATCTTTTATGATGGAGTACATACATACCAATGAAGAGTAGATCAGTAATCTTGTGTGTGTTTAGGAAAATGATAGTTTAGATAAGTTACTCCAAAATACTATCAATTAAAGTATCAATATCATGATTAAGATTTCTCATGAATAGGTCTCATACTCAAAGTTATCTGAAATGATTATAACGTGTGACTATTAGTCAAAGGAAAAATTCGAATATACGAACATAAATATTATAGGATCTTATTATTCGAATTTTTTTAACTAATTAAGCCGATCCATAATATTTAAAGCCTGTTAGAAGATGAAAAAGACATAATTAAGTTAAGGATAAAGACCCATCTCGATTCCTGACAAAAATTACGTGGACCATTTTAGTCCTTAAAAAAATATGGTACAATTCATTAAATTGATACATGGTCCAAAAGGTGTTCAAATTATAATTTTCCTACCAATGACTATTCACTATTGTCTTTCTTGGTGAGGAAATTTGTTCTCAACTGTGCCCTGCACGTGATGCTGATAACTAAAATTCGTGAGTGACCACATGCCAAAATACCCCAAAACTCTCATACAAGATAACCATCTCCTTGCACTATTCAATTTCTTCTCTTCAAAATTCATTTTTTTTCACTTTTGTCACCGGTGGTTATTGTAGTTGTTCTTCCAATTCCATCCAACACAAATAACCAAACTAGCACCAAAAAAACAAAAGGGCAGCAAGACATGTCCACCATTTCATCCTCAACATTCACAAACTCCAATGTCTCGCTCCCTCCTTCTTCAATTTCTGCATCCCAATTTCTCATCTTCCACCCCACCCTTTTCCCCAAACCCCTTCCCTGTCCCTACCCACTTTCCATCTCATCCAGAAAACCCATAATCACAACCCCAGTTTTCTGCAAGTCCCCTGAAGCTGAAGAAGAAGAAGAAGAGCCGTCACCCAAAGAAGAAGATGAGTGGCTTCAGAAGCTTCCAGAAAAGAACAAGCCCCTCTATTCACACAGCTTGCCTTGCATTGAGGCGTGGCTCAAGAGCTTGGGGTTCCACCAGAGCAAAGATGACAGGGCTGTGTGGATGGTGCACAAGCCTGATTGGCATGCTCACCTCTCTCTAGATGTCACTGATCTCTACATAAGGTTAGTTTCTTTGTTGTTGTTAGCTTTGTTTATGTGTTTTTCGTGTTTTGTGTTTATGCACTTTTGCTGTTTGATTTTATGCGTGTGTGTGTGTCCAAGTAAGTGTTAGGATCACAAAATACAGTTACAGTTGGATACAGTTGTTAGTTAGTTGCACTTCTGTTAAGCAGTTATCAGTTAGTTACTTAGTATAGTGATTGTATGAGATTGTATAGAAGTTGCTACTTTGCAATCCACTTTTGTGTTTTGAAATGGTTAAATGGGTTTGTGGAGGCATGATATCCTAGTTGGAATTTTGTGAAGAATTTGAATGTCATTATTTTTTTTATTTTTTTTAAAGCAATGAGGGTGAGCCTTCTCGCAATGATTAGGTTGCTGCTTGGTGACTTTAAGGCTGCGTACATCCACCTTCCTCGGACCCCACCAGGTGGGAGCCTTGCGTATTAGGCTGCCCTTTATTTTTTAAAAGCAAAATATGGTTAATGTTTGCTTATGTCTACCATTGTTGAACCTGAAACTAAGCTTAGTCTATTGAATTTTTGTCCAACTTGTTAGAAGATAAGCATCCTAAATTCCTAATGCATGCTCGCTATTCATATTCATGTTGTTGTTTTTGTTGTTCCCCAGCAAGACACGATGTCCAAGATCAAATATAATGTTACAGAAGTAATCCTGCAAAAGATATTGCTTTATATATGCGTTCTTGATTGGATATAGAACGAAGATCACTGAGTACTTCACAGTCCTTATTAAAATTATGATCCAGGGTATTGGGACTTGAAAGTAATCTGATAGGTAACCCCTAATTAGTTGGTCAACTAGTTAGTTAAATTGTTAGTTAGTTAGTTAGTAGGAAGTTAGAGAGTTGGTTAAGGGAAATAAGGCATGTTGCCTATAAATAAGAGGATAGATTGAGAGAAAGGATATCTTGTCATTTTTGGAATAGTTGGGCCTTTGGGCATTGGGAGAGTCTAGAGTCTTTCGAATACTCTAGGAATACATTCTGTAAAGGGGGTTTTCCCTAGTTTCTATAGTAATATCAGTTGGTTTCTATCATAATCTCAAGCCTTATTTATTTTTATGGTGGTGGTTAGTTATTGGCTTACTGCTGTATGTTTTATTAATTGTAGCATGTTAGCTTTTTGAATTCAGGGGGCTTTCTAGTGAAGGAAGAACTGAGTAGTTGACAAGCTAAATGAGTTTGATAGGAACAGAATAAGACAATGAGTGTTAAAATTTCAAGTTCTATTCTCAATGAGTATAAAAGAAATCAGACACAATTGGTTAAGAATCAAATGCTATTCCGGAATGGACATATCAATAAATTAATGTATTGCTTCAAAAATTTCAAAATATTTACTTTAGAATATGTTTTGCATGTTTAACGATGAGAGGAATTCTTCTTTGATTTAGAGGGAGGAGAATAATTAATAACTTGCATTTTGTAAAAGAGGCTGAGTAACTCTAGTGATGCAATTACAAATATGTGGAGGTTGCTGCTTGCCAGTTTTATGTTTCTCATACAGTTGGTTCAATTTCGCATTGAGAAACTTTCACTTGCCTGCTTCCATGACTGCATTTTCTAAAAGAGTCAAGAGGATGTGGCTGTCAGAAACTTGCATACGAAACATGTGAACGTTTCTTGTTTCCATAGAGGAAAGTTGTAGTGTTCGATATTGGATCTTAAAAAAAATTGGGTGATATGAAGATGAAAAAGAAAATTACTTAGTGGTCTATTCAGTTTTTGAAGAACTGATGGTTTAACTCTTGGAGATTTTGTCAATTTTAAGGACGTCTTTGAAGATAATGTCTAGTTACAATGCAAAAGTAAACTTTGACTTGCAATTTTTGTTATTAGCTTGTTGTCATTATCTAATTTCCTCATTTCCTTGTTGGGGACTGCGTGGAGGTGGAGCTGAGGCAGCTCATTCTCATTGATGCTTTACATCCTTCACTAAACCATATAAGATACTGATTCTCTTTGTATCCCTGAGTAAATTGCTTGTCTTCTAACATGTTGGATGTAAAAAACTTGGTTATTGTTTCTTGTAAAGGTGCATGATGGGATTCCCCTAGCACCGATTTTAATGGTTAATAGAGATGGTGGGTTGCAATGCTCTTCTTCTAGACATTGATTAGTTTAATATGGTGCAGGTATTTGAAGAGTGGACCTGGGAGTCTTGAAAAAGATGTGGAGAGGAGGTTTAGTTATGCTTTGAGCAGGGAAGACATTGAGAATGCTGTACTTGGGGGACCATAGCCATTTTGCGTGCTATCTGACAAATAGATAATGGGTTAATTGCTTGTTAGTCGATTCATATGCTAAATGTTTATTTTCCATGTCACTATGCCTTATGATCAAAGGACTTAGAAAATGTTTTAGAATGAGATGAAGTGTTGATAAATCTTAACAATGAGAATCTTAACAATGCTTATCTCCAAAGGGACACCAATGGATTCCACAATTTTATGCTCTTGTTGAGATTATTGGTGAATGGTGAGGTACCTCATGAAAAATTAACTTTAACCCGCTGCTATAATTGAGGCATTATGTATGCCTTCTGAAGCAAACTGCAATTTGACAACTTTAATTTTCCTGTATATGATGGCAGAGAAATTTATTTTTTTTCTGCTACAAGCAACACTGGATTATGGCTTACACATTTGCCGTTCCAATGATCTTCAACTACGTGCCTTTTGTGACTCTGACTGGGCTGGTGATTCCTCTGATATGAAATCCACTGCTGCTTTATCATTTACTGTGATCCGAATGCTATCTCACGGTCTTGCAAAAAGCAGCGAACAATAGCTAAATCATCCACTGAGGCAGAATACAGAACCATTGGTTCCACTACGGATGAACTCCTTTGGTTTCGAGAGCTCTTCCAAGAACTTCATCTACCATTTCAACCGCAGCCCACCATTTATTCTGACAACATCGGTGCAACATATCTATGTGCCAATCTAGTTTTTCACTCGTGAATGATGCCATCCATTACCATTTTGTGCATGATTTAGTGTCAAACAAGGAACTTCAAGTTCTTTACATGCCTTCCAGTCATCAACTCACTGATCTTCTCACCAAGTTGCTGCCTCCATCCAGACACAATTTTCTCACATCCAAGATTGGTGTTGTTTCATCCACCACTATCTTGCGGGGGCGTGTTGAAGTATTGACTTAGTCCTCATCCTAATCCTATCCTTAACAGCATTTGGTTTCAGTTTGTTATGCTGTTATTAATCTTGTTATTATCACTTCTATTCTTTATCGATAATCATTATCTTGTAACTTTTAAATTCAAAATCTTATGTACTCTATATATGCACACAATGATGTACAGAAGCATTGTCAAAGAAAAGTAGATTCAATGAAACAAAGTTTTTGATATTTCTATACAAACTAAGCCATCACCGACTAGTACTGGACAAGATACTCATGCTATGTGTCAATCTAAGCCATTACTCATGCTTATATTGCTACGTGTAAAACAATAATGGATCAAACCTATGTAAACCCACATGTTCCATGGATCAAACATGTGTAAACTAAAAGTACCTCAATATTGCTACTTGTAAACAAAACTCACCATATGAAAGCAATTTAAACACTAAAAACAAAAGCAAATCAAAATATTTTCTCAATTATAGAATTCATATTTAGTTGCTTTTTTTTTCTAATCAAATTATAAATGAGTACAAATTATTCTCAGCATGTACCAGTGATATCCCCTGATCATTTCCATACGCCAAATTATAAATGAGTACAAATTGTTGCTCGTTCAAACATTATCACAGTATTATGGTTAATCAAACTAACCTTCTTCTTCATCCGAACAAGAATCAATATTGTTTGCTTCATCTTGGACATCATCTTCATCATCATCTACAAATAGAAAACTTTGGTCTGTGTCATCTTGAACTTGGATGCATGGGGATGATTTAAATCAATGAGGATTAATCACATCTCATTGTTGAAGACTCATTGGATAAGGATGAAGAGACTGATGTAGGTCAAGTGATGTCTAACAATGATGAAGAGGTTACAACAAAAAAAAACTGAGTTATCAAATGGAGTTGAAGATGGGGCATCTGCTGGCGAGTTGAAGCAAGATTTTGACTTGAACAAATTTCCTGATGAAGATGTGAATTCGGTAGATGTTTCCGATGATGTTGCAGAAGCTGTGAACAGAGGTGTTTCTGATTTGAATAAAATACCAGATGAAGGACTTGATTATGGATTTGAGAGTGAGGAGTTGAAGAAAGGGGCCCTAAAAATTCTCAAGATTTACATAGATTCTCTCTAGTAGTCTGTTTGAAAATGATATGAAAACTTACTTGTCTGTTCTATATCTTTGAAAACTTGATTATGAGAACTTAATTGTTTTATTATCTATGCCTATAAAAACAGTTTTAACGCATATTTGTGTTCAATTCAGTGTAATTTGCTTCAATCTTAAGATAAGAATGCACCGTTTAATTTGCTTCAGTATGTGTAGATTCAGTGTAACTTGCTTCAGTGTAATAATTTTTTTTTTTGGTTACAAACTGGCAAAAATACAAAAACAACATCAATGAATATTAGGAGTAGTGACAGGAACAAAAACAACAGGGACAAAAACAATAGCAATTCGCTAGTAACAGGGACCATGTGAAGTTCAGCTGGATCATCAATTGGTAGTTATGTTAGTTAGGCCTGTATCAGTTTTGTAAATCTGTTTTCTCATTATCAGTTAGTTAGTAAAGTTAGTTAGGATTTATAACTGACTTGTATATAGCTGTTAGCTGATGTAAAGTGAGATTAGATTGTATATAAGCATAGCTGATGTATCTTAGAGGGCAATTCCATTGATAAGTCTTTTAAGATCAAATACTTTGCAGTGCAAGTGAGGTTACATAATAGCTATGAAACCTGTAAAGTCTTGTACTGAGTGGTAGTTACTGCTGTGATCAGAAAGTGAATGGAATCGACTTTAGTGTAGATGTAGGAGAGTTTATTGCTCCGAACCACGATAACACCTTGTGTACTTGCATTCTTCTTGATTGCTTTCTTTCATTTCTTGCATAGTCTTTTTCTGTCAAACTCTGTCACTGAGAGGAAGATTGTTAGAGATTTTTTTTCTTTCTAAACTTACAAACTGCAAGGCTCTTAACAAGTGGCATCAAGAGCCAGGTTCAAGGCTTCCGCAATGGGGACAACCAAATTCGATGTGGAGAAGTTCACTGGAGATAATGATTTCAGCCTTTGGAAGATCAAGATGCAAGCCCTCCTTGTTCATTAAGGGCTTGATGATGCCTTGAAAGGAGCTGCAAGGCTTCCTGAAACTCTATCGGAAAAGGAGAAGAAGGATATCCTGAGTAAAGATCACAGCACGATTGTTCTATCCCTAGGAGATGAGGTGCTGAGAGAGGTAGCTGATGAAACCACCGCTGCAGGAGTTTGGCTGAAACTTGAAAGTCTTTATATGACAAAGTCCCTCACCAACAAACTGTATTTGAAGAAGAGGCTTCATCAACTAAAGATGGAGGAAGGTTCATCTATTAAAGAACATATATATATGTTCAATAAAGCAATTCTTGATCTTAAAAGTGTTGATGTTAGGATTGATGATGAAGATCAGGCAGTGATCTTGTTGTGTTCACTCCCAGCATCTTTTGATAATTTGGTTGACACAATGATGTTTGGAAGAGACACTCTTACACTGGAGGAAGTAAAAGCCTCATTAAATTCAAGGGAATTGAAGAAGAAAATGACTGAGACCAAAGGAAATGGTGGAGATGCAGAAAGTCTATTTGTTCGGGGAAGATCTTAGAAACAGGAAGGAGGTAAAAACAAGAATAGATCAATGTCCAGACAAAAGAAGAACTGCTATTACTGTCATAAAGATGGTCACTACAGAAAGGAATGTCCAGAAAGAAAGAAGAAGCAACAACAAGTATAAAGAACAGAATGATGTAGCTGTGGTTGCAGATGGTTATGAGAGTGCAGATGTTCTATCAGAGACCTCAGAAGACTGCAAGGAAGAGTGGATTCTTGATTCAGGCTGTTCATTTCATATGACACCTAATCAGGGATGGTTTGATTCATATAGAGAAGTCAATGGTGGCAAGGTTCTAATGGGAAACAACATGGCTTGCAAGGTGGTTGGTATTGGAACAGTGAAGGTCAAATTGGCTGATGGATCAATTAAAACTCTGGAAGATGTAAGGCATGTGCCCGAGCTAAAGAGAAATCTGATTTCTCTAGGTATGTTGGACCAAGTTGGATGCTCTTTTAGAGGAGAAGGTGGAGTCTTGAAGGTATACAAAGGATCTTTACTTGTCATGAAGGGTACCCGAAGTAATGGTCTGTACATGCTTCAAGGTAACATCATTCTTAACTCAGCTAGCTTAGTTTCTATATCCAAAGAGAATTGTACAAAACTTTGGCATTATGGACTAGGCCATGTGAGTGAAAGAGGGCTGGAAGAATTACATAGACAAGGATTAATTGGTAATGGAAACTTTGAAAAACTGGAGTTTTGTGAACATTGTGTTTTTGGAAAACAAAAGAGAGTAAAGTTTTCCACTGCCACACACACTACAAAAGCAATTGTAGACTATGTACATTCAGACATTTGGGGGCCTGCAAAAGTATCTTCCTTAGGAGGGGCTAGATACTTCATAACCTTCATAGATGATTGGTCTAGAAAGGTGTGGATTTATCTTTTGAAGCATAAGAATCAAGCATTCAAATCCTTCAAACAGTGGAAAACACTAGTAGAAAATCAAACAGGAAGAAAGGTGAAGTGTCTAAGAACTGATAATGGCTTAGAGTATCTAGATGGTGAGTTCACTGAATTTTGTAAAGAAAATGGAATAGCAAGGCATAAAACTGTTAGAATGACTCCTCAACAAAATGGCCTAGCTGAAAGGATGAATAGGACCATTTTAGAAAGGGTAAGATGCATGTTGTCCAATGCAAAATTGTCTAAACATTTTTGGGGTGAAGTTGTAAATACAGCTAGCTATTTGATAAATAGATGCCCTTCAGCAGCTATTGGTTTCAAAACCCCTGAAGAATTGTGGACTGGAAAGCCTCCAAACTATGATAATCAAAGGATTTTTGGCTGCACTGCATATATTCATGTTAGTGAAGGTAAACTGGAACCAAGGGCTAAGAAAGGAGTTTTTTTAGGATATCCTGAAGGTGTTAAAGGGTACAAAGTATGGTTAACAGGGACCAATGGACCAAAGACTGTCATAAGCAGAGATGTAATCTTCCAAGAAGAGAATATGTTGGATCTTTCTGGTAGTAATAATACACCTGATAAGCAGCCTGCTCAATCTGAAATTCAAACACAGATGGAAGAACAACAGGCTACTCAAACTGAGGAGAATGTTCAGTTGGAGGTGGAGGTTTCAAGACCTGAAAAACCAGATTGTGCAACCGATTCTGATGATGATTCCGCAACACAAATTGGCAATGCAGAAACATCATATAATTTGGTTAGGGACAGAGAGAGGAGACAAATAAGAGCTCCTCAAAGATTTGGATATGCAGACCTCATAGCTTATGCATTGATTGTGGAAATTGACACACAAGGGACAAATCCTATAAGCTATAAGGAAGCAGTGTCTGGATCAGACTGTGACAAATGGAAAACTGCCATGACAGAGAAATTGAATCTCTAATGAAAAATGACACTTGGGAACTAGTTGAAAAGCCTAACAATCAAAGGATTGTAGGATGCAAGTGGATTTTTAAGAAGAAACCAGATCTTCCAGGAATTGAAAAGGGGAGATTTAAAGCAAGACTTGTGGCTAAAGGATTTACACAAAGGGAAGGGGTATATTTCAATGAAATCTTTTCCCCTGTAGTAAAACATACTAGTATTCGGATCATACTTACTCTAGTTGCAGTCCATAACCTAGAACTTGAACAAATGGATGTAAAAACATCTTTTTTACATGGTAAACTTGAGGAGAAGATCTATATGAAACAGCCTGAGGGATTTGAACAAAAGGGAAAAGAACAAATGGTATGCTTGCTGAAAAGATCTCTTTTGGACTCAAGCAATCACCTAGACAATGGTATAAAAGGTTTGATTCTTTTGTTGTTTCAAATGGCTATTCTAGAAGTTCTTTTGATAGTTGTGTTTATTTCAAAAGAACAAAATCCGGTTATTTCATTTATCTTCTCTTATATGTTGATGATATGTTAATTGCTAGTGCTGATTTAAATGCAATTAACTCTCTTAAGAATTTGTCAAGTTCAGAATTTGAAATGAAGGATCTAGGTGTTGCTAGAAGGATCCTTGGCATGGAGATTACAAGGCACAGATTTGAAGGCTTACTGTTTCTGTGTCAAGCATCCTATGTTGAGAAGCTGTTGAAGAAATTCAACATGCTTAAGCCAAGTCTGTCTCAACTCCAATTGCTGGTCATTTCAAATTATCAGTTGCTCACTCTCCCAAAACAGATGATGACTTGAAATCAATGAGAGATGTTCCATACTCAAATGCAATAGGAAGTCTCATGTATGCTATGGTCTGTTCCAGACCTGATTTAGCATACTCAGCCAGCATGGTTAGTAGATTCATGGCCAACCCTGGGAAGGAACATTGGCATGCAATAAAATGGATTTTTAGATACCTAAAAGGGACTAAATCTATTGGACTGATATATGGCAGATCTAAGGCTGAAAACAGTGAGTTAGCAGGTTATGTTGATGCTGATTTTGTAGGGGATGTGGATAAAAGGAGATCACTAACTGGTTACTTCTTCACTCTTTATGGAAATGTAACCAGCTGGAAAGTAAATCTTCAGTCCATAGTAGCTTTGTCTACTACTGAATCCGAGTATATAGCACTTACAGAAGCAATTAAGGAAGCTATATGGTTGAATGACATTGTGAATGAACTTGAAGGAAGGGAATTGCATGTGACAGTCTGGTGTGACAGTCAAAGTGCAATTTGCCTCTCAAAGAACCAAGTGTTCCATGAGAGAACAAATCACATAGACATCAGAATGCATTTCATTCGAGACATTATTGCTCAAGGAGCAATTAAGGTGAAGAAGATTGCTACAGAACACAACCCTACAGACATGCTAACCAAAGTGGTTCCAAGTTCCAAGTTTACTCATTGCTTGCAATTGGTAAACATTGGAAGTTGTGAAGTATAAGTCTCTACAAGAGACTGAGGCAACTAACATCTAAAGTTTTGAAGATCCAAGGTGGAGAATTGTGAAGTTCAGGTGGATCATCAATTGGTAGTTATGTTAGTTAGGCCTGTATCAGTTTTGTAAATCTGTTTCTCATTATCAGTTAGTTAGTAAAGTTAGTTAGGATTTATAACTGACTTGTATATAGCTGTTAGCTGATGTAAAGTGAAATTAGATTGTATATAAGCATAGCTGATGTATCTTAGAGGGTAATTCCATTGATAAGTCTTTTAAGATCAAATACTTTGAGTGCAAGTGAGGTTACATAATAGCTATGAAACTTGTAAAGTCTTGTACTGAGTGGTAGTTACTGCTGTGATCAGAAAGTGAATGGAATCGACCTCGGTGTGGATGTAGAAGAGTTTAATTTATTGCTCCGAACCACGATAACACCTTGTGTACTTGCATTCTTCTTGATTGCTTTCTTTCATTTCTTGCATAGTCTTTTTCTGTCAAACTCTGTCACTGAGAGGAAGAGTGTTAGAGAGTTGTTTTCTTTCTAAACTTACAACTGCAAGGCTCTTAACAGACCCCAACTCCGAAGGCGCCTCATGAATCTCCATGAATAAAAAACGTCCTTGCAATGAATATTAGGAGTAGTATAATGCACAGTTTACAAGTTCCAAACAATACATTAATTATAGATTATTAGAACATTTATTAAGATTAGAAGGGGTAATTTTATAAATTTATATGAATATTAATTATAAATAATTTATTTTAATGCATTTTCTTGATCTGTGTGTTTTAGGGTTATGCCTCTTATATATAGAGGATCAGAGCGAGTATTTCACATCTGCATATAAGAAATTTTTATTTAATTAATGTTAGTTTTACTTCATTTTTTAAAATTTGCACTTAATTTTGCGCTATTGCTATATGTAGGAAATGTGAGGAGTTTAGTGATGTTTTGGAAGCATTTTCCATTTCTAACAAGTATTCAACATTGGTAGGGTGTTAGACTAGAAATATAGGAAATGAATTTTCCTTACCCAAAAGGCACGGTTCATATACTTATATTCTCCCTAACTGTTGCATTCACGTTCCCTCCAACACCTATTAAATGGTACCCTCTCTACCATCCTTGAACCAAACAAAGAAGGTAATAGAACACTCAAGAGTGAAAGAAATTAACATGGAAATTAAGGGTGGCAAATGGATGGATCGGATAAATTTTTATTCGGATCTTAACGGATGGATTAAAAACCATCCATTAATCCATTATAATCCATTAAAAATTCATTAAAAAAAATCCAATCCATCCATGATCCATTAAATAAAATCCATCCGATCCATCTATTAACAACTTTTGATGGATGGATATCCAATCCATCCACTAAAATTTATTTTAAGAAATTAAATAATTTTATATCTCTTTTATCCATCCATAAAATATTTTTTTAAAAAAATAATTTGTAAAAAAATTTAAAATATTATCTCTATCTCACCCTCCATCTGAGATACAGAGGGAATTCAAAAGCAATAAGGATCCATGCCAAAGAAAAGCTCCCAATTGACTCCAACACCTACTTCCAGGTCTTCACTTGCTTCCCAGTATCACCTTTTATCTCTCTATATGACTTCACTTTGCACAATTTAGAGTATTATATGTGTCCCAGGTGCACGGAGAGCTTGATACTGGAATCGGAAAACCAAGTTCTTTGAGTGCACTGATTAGACATTTCCATCCAAATGTGAGCCTTCAATTTCTGCTCATTTTTTCCTATCGCTACCTAATGAATGCTACAATGTTAACATTTTGTTCTGACACTCTATTATAGTTATATGCAACCCTTGGTGTAGGATTGCGTTATGACCGACAAGACAAGTTACGCTATACTGTAACTGTAAAGAAAACATTATTTTTTTGTAAAATGGAAGAGAAAATTAGATGGAATGTTTTTTTTATTACAAATGGAGGTTTTTTTTATTTGGCGAAAAATAATATGAAAAAAATAAACTGGTTTTGGAATGGATAAAAGTTGATCCATTACATTTTTGATTGTTGGTCCAATGGATTTTAAAAAATATTGGATGGATCATAAACCATCCACTAAAAATATAATCCAATCCATCCAATCCATTTATATTATTTTTTTATAAATGGATGGATTGGATGGATTTTTTCATGGATGGACTGGATGGATGGTGGACAAATGGAGCCACCCCTTTGGAAACCCTCAACAAAGCTTCAGTCCTATTATTTCCTCTCTTGCTCATTTCCCTATTCAAGTACTCCCATAGTGCAGGGATTGCTGTCTACTGGGGCCAAAACACCAATGAAGGCTCCTTAGCAGATACTTGCAATACTGGCAACTACCAATTTTAGAACATAGCTTTCTTGTCCACTTTTGGCAATGGTCAAAACCCACAACTAAACCTTGCTGGCCACTGTGATCCTAGTACCAATGACTGCACAGGCTTATGCAGTGACATCAAGGCTTGCCAAGGCAGTGGCATCAAAGTCCTCCTCTCCCTTGGAGGTGGTGCTACAACAAGTTACCCTCTCAACTCAGCTGATGAAGCCACACAACTTGCAAATTACCTTTGGAATAACTTCCTTGGTTGTGGGGAGCCCACTAGTTCAAGACCATTGGGGGACGCGGTTTTGGATGGCATTGATTTTGACATTAAGGCAGGTGGAGTCCACTATTGGGATGAACTTGCCAGCAGGGTTTTAAATTGCGGTTGCGGTTGCGGTTGCGGTCACTGCGGTTGCGGTCATTGCGGCCGCTGCGATGCGCAATGCGGCCGCTGCGGCGTGAAACGATTTGAAAAATTCACAAATTGAAAATAAATCAATTTTTTTTGTAATTCTTTATATATCTTTTATTAATGATGTTGCACAAATTTCTATTCATTTTTAATACATTGTATTATGTTTATGAATAATTTAAACTTAATTTAGTGAAAATAAATTATAAATAAAACTTTTAAGCATATATAAGTACAAAATTACAAAGAAGTAAGAAGGTCAGAAACTTAATAGTGCATAAATATATATGAATCACAAATAAAAAGATATTAGTGTCACATATAGGAATACATACACCCAGCTGCAATTGTGATTCTAAAATAACGTCACATTATCACCACTTAGAGATACGTCTTCACTACAAAAAAAAAAGAAGATAAAAAGTAAATAAATTAATAAATTTAAAATAATAATAATAATAATTAACAAATATATGAATCAAAGATAATAAAAATTGAACTTACATGATAATTGCTACCACATGGTGGAATGACGTGGTGGTTCATAACCTCTATTCTCACTTTGGCTATCATCTTCTGTAGCTCCTTTTCCAAAGACATAATCAAAAAATCCACCACTTGATTGTTGATGATAAGGATCTTGATAATTCATTGATGGTTGGTAGTATGAGGGAGCTTGATCACTTGCGTATGTGTTATATGTGTTGAAATAAGGATATTGATAATAAGGTGGATGAGGTTGTTGACTACTCTAAGAAGAATCATCAATACCAAAGTCACTAAAACTTTGTGCAATACTAGAAGAGGAAGAATCTTTAAGTGGAAAATTCTGTTTTCTTTTTCCTCTCCTCGAATGTGACCCACCTCTGCTGCTCTCGGGTAATGAACTACCGAAGGAGCCATATCGATCAAGCTCCTATAACGCCTATTATATGGTGAATCTTGAGATGGATCATTTTGAAATTGCCCATCATCATCACCATCACCATCACCATCACCATCATCATCACCGCCACCTTCTTCAGCTTCTACATCACCACCCCCATCACCACTATTATTACTTGGTGGACTTAAACCACCACCATCTTCATTAGAATCATCATTATCATCAACATCTTCCACATCTTCATCATCTGTATCCACTAGAGGCAACCATTCTGCATTTTGTACTCCATCTAATAGTGGATCTTCTCTCTCTTCAATCCATGGAGATAATGCATCTTCTTGAAATATATAATCAAGATTGATAGGATTAAAACTTGCTTCAATTTCATCTTGACTTTTTCTCATTTGATGCCTCATTTTCAATTTCATATTGTAGTGCGTGAAGACAAGCTTTTGCAGCTTTTATACTTCAATCTATTCCTTGTCTTTGTGTGGATATAACTAAATGTGCTCCAATTTCTCTCACAATTTGTGGCTGAAGTTGTTTGGCTAAGAACTTTTATAGCCACACGTTTAAGCTCAGGAGCACATACACCAAAAAAGGACCACCATTCAGCTTTTTAAAGGAGCAACAAAAGTTAAACAAATTATTAGTTATTATATTAAAAAATAAAGTTAAAGTTCATTGATTTATAAAAAAATATTATTTTACCTGGATTCATCTTAGACCAAGCTGCTTGAGCTTGAGGAGTACCAAATGTTTCAACCTTATCTCTAAAAAGTACTAACTGTGAAATATAACATAATATATCAATATGTAAATATCTTCATTTGATAAATAATGAATTATAAGTTTAAAAATTTAAATATTCATTACTAACCTGGTTCGAGCTTTAATCGATCATCAATGTTTCTTTCTATTCGAAGATGACTCTATTTGTTCCTTCAAACGTTTCTTTATAGACATCATCCCCATGTTCAACTCCGTATTGAAATTGCGGATTAAGAAAATAACCTAAAAAAGGATAACATATTATTATGGATGAAAGTATAAATATAAAATTACATGATAAAAATAAATTTATAAATTATATCAACATACCGGAGAATGAAGATCGGAATGCATGTAACTCCATCGCTTGTCTATTAAATCATTATATCCGGAATGATAACGAGAATTTTATCTAATTGCTTGTTTAGCTCTATCAACGGCTTCATATATGAAACCCATGGTTGGTTTCTCGTCACCATCAACAAGTCTCAAAACTTTTACTAAAGGCTCAAACACCTTCAATATGTCTTGGGACTTACTCTGAATTCACCATCATTAACAATTGTTCTTGCTTCATATGACGGTCCATTTCTCGCTTTACCAAATTTAGATCGCCTAAACTCTTCGGAGTTGAACATGTTTCTCAGTCCTTGATTGTGCTGTACAATTGCTTGAAGTTGTAGGAACTGCGTTGCAAATCGGGTAACACCAGGATGCAGACAATTTCTCTACCTCCGAAGATATTTTTTCATGAGATCGATTGTCCATATATGGTTATAGAGAAAATTTGTCACGTCTTTGCATCGATTAATAACTTCTGGACATTTTTCTTTTTCCTATATCCTCCAAGCAAAGATCTAAACAATGAGCCGCACAAGCAGACCAATACAAATGAGGCCGCTTCTCCATCGGGCCGACCACCGCTGCTTTCAGTCTTTGCTTCATTATCTCGTAACAACTTGAACAACAAACTCTTCCCCCACTTCTTCAACAACTTTATCTAATAACTGAAAGTAGTAATCTGTGTTTCTACTAATAACATCGAAGCATCAATAGATTTCAAGAAAATTGTCCCCTTACTACTATACACCAAAAAATTCATAATATGAGTATGGTTGATACCGTCCATTCCAACCATCACACATTATTGTCACCCCTTTTTCTTTCCATGTACCTCTCAATACGTTCAACCACTTCTTCATTTCCCTGTATTCATTCTCTAAATATACATCCGAGATTTCATAAGGGGGCCGGACATTTAACCCCTTTACCTACCTCAAGAAGCTGTAACAATCAAATTATGCAACCAAGGAGAGTTAGCTAAATTCATAGGTAAGCGTTCATAAATAAAAAACTTGCTTACTGCCTCTCCTAGCTTCCTCCTCAATGTCTTCATGATACCCTTTACTGATTTTTGGTTGCTTCATGCTTTTGCTCCTCATAAGATCAATATTTGTAGATCTCAACTCTAGAGTGATATCTTCGGGCCTTTCACCCCCATCAACACTCGCATGAGAGCTTCCACCTTGTTCATATATATTTCCACGCCTCCCGTTTGTTGTCTAAATTGTTGCCTGTCTTCCCATTCGCGATGTGATCTAAGGCTTTCCTGTGTAGCAAACCTCATTCGTTCATCAATAAGGTGATCCACATCTTCAGCTTCATCTTCATCTTCTCCTCTCAGGCGTGCTTCAAATTCTTCTTTTCTTTTTTTGGAGTCATTTTTCTTTGCTTTTCCTTCAAGAAGAAGCTTCATCATACCTTCTCTAGCCAATTTGCTCACTCTAGCACAGCCAGACACTTGTCCTTTCATATGTGCTATATGTTGTTTCAATCTTGTAATGCCACCTTTTACTATTTTGTGACAAAGTTTGCATTCGATATTGTTCCGACTTCAACTCTTGGGTTTCCAAAATGCCATCCAATATCGTCACTTGGAGCACCATCTAATCTTTGTGTATGAAATTCTTCTCTTTGTGGCATTGTGTATAATTTAAACAACCTGTTCAATATTTATAAATAAACATCAATCAATAATTCAATCAAACTTACAATTTTAATATAAACTAGTAATCACTAATCAAGCAAACACAAATAATTTAGTTACTAACAATTTAACATTTAATTTGAATAAATACTAACTAAACATATATTTGCGTAAAAAAAAACTAAAAATATATCACTTACAATTTTAATATAAACTAGTAATCACTAATCAGGCAAACACAAATAATTTAGTTATTAACAATTTAACATTTAATTTGAGTAAATACTAGCTAAACATATATTTGCGTAAAAAAAATGCTAAACATATATTAAAAAAAATCTATTTTTTTCCTTTCCTAAATTTTCTCAAAATTTCCCTCTAATAATTCCTAAATCTAATCATATTCCCACCCAAATTTTCCCCTCACTAATCAAAAATCAACAATTTCCCATCCACTAATCACGTGATTCACTCCTCAGACTCTGTCTCACACTCTCACTCAGTCACTCTCACACTCTCACTCACATCACACTCACTATTTCAGATTTTCAGTCTTTCACTCTAGTCTATTCCCCTCCTTCCCGACCCCCTCTGTTTTCTCGGTTTCTCCCACCCACACCACCACACGCAACGCGCAAGAGGCAGCAACAAGCAAGAGCACAGAGTCACAGATCAGAGAGTCACAGACGGCAAGACTCAAGAGTGCAAGGCTGCAAGACCGCAAGACAGCAGGACGCAGAGATCGCGATCTGCTTCTGCATCGCCGCACGGCCCGCACCGGAGTCGCGTCTACATGGTCACGAGTCGTCGCCGCTCTCCGCCGGCCAGCCCCACATCCTTGACGGCTTGACCTCGCCCCTTCCCCTCCCTTTCTCTTCAAAACCACTAACCCAAGAACCCTTACCCTAACCGGCTAACCCGACCCCAAATCTCCACCACCAGGCGAGATCGCGAGAGGTGACCACCAATCCACCACCCCCAAAATCGCCACTCTTCCTCCCTCCCCCACCACCTACTCGCCACACACAACCCCCATTGAACTTCGAGTGAGCGACTGAGCAGTGACTGTCTGACTGACTCTGTTCGGTTCCATAGCAGAGCAGAGGAGGAAGATAAGATCTTACCCTGGGGTGACTAGGCAAAGGCCGTGAACGTGAGGGCGTGAGGCTGGTAGATCGGACGTGAGGAGGCACCGAGGCCGGCGAGGCACACAACCGCGTGAGGCACCAAATGGAGATCTTGATTCTTGAGCAGATCCAGAGCAAACTCAGACTCAGTCACTCAGCATATGGCAAAATCATTGGGGACACTTTGAGAAAAGAGATAAAGAGTTGAAGACTCGGAGAAAAGAGGCCTTTGCATGCATAAAGCCAAAAGCAAAAGGTGAAGAATCTAATCTTTTCTGATGTACTTTGATTTGATTCTCTGAGTTTTGTTTTTTATGAAGATTGAACGGGATTGTGGTATGATGCGGTCCATTGCGGACGAACGGCGTTACGTTGCGGACGAACGGCGTTACGATGCGGCCGCAACGGCGTTGCGTTGCAACCGATACGGGTGATTTCGAATCACACCGCAATTGCGACGTGATGCGGTTGCGATGAGTGCCGCAACCGCAATATTGCGGCCGCATTAGCGGTTGCGGACCGCAATTTAGAACCTTGCTTGCCAGGGCACTCAATGGTTTCAGCCAACAAAGTAAGGTGTATTTGTCTGCAGCCCCACAATGCATATTCCCATATGCTAACTTGGATTCAGCTATCAAAACTGGCTTATTTGATTATGTGTGGGTTCAGTTCTACAACAACCCTTCGTGCCAATACTCGAGTGGAAACACTAACAATTTGATTAATTCATGGAACCAGTGGATCTCATCAGTGCCAGCTAGCAAAGTGTTCATAGGGCTACCTGCAGCTGAGGGTGCTGCTCCAAGTGGTGGTTTTGTCCCTGCAGATGTGCTAACTTCTCAGATTCTTCCTGCTATCAAAAGTGCTGCTAACTATGGAGGAGTCATGCTCTGGGACAGATTCAATGATGTCCAAAATGGTTTCAGTGATGCTATTGAGGGCAGTGTTTAATTAGTTTGATGACTTCCAAATATTGTGACTTGCAGAAATATAATAGGAATGAAGTATCTATATATATCATTCTCTGCAAGTTCTAAAAATACAAATATACTATGCCTCTTCCGGGTGTCATGTGTCTTTGATATTGGAGAAATAATGACTTGTTTCTTCCAAGTTCCAAATAATATGACTTACAGAAATTATATAATAAACATGAAGTACCATTTTCATTCTCCGCATGTTCTGAAAATACCATGCTTCTTCCTTGTACCTTGCAGAAGAATATTTTTCCTTTTGATTGGGACGTATTTATAAATTAAATTTTTGCATCTTCCCTATTCCTTCTTTAGATTTATGTTATTAATTACGTGCATTTTTGTTAGGTGGGTCACTCCTAAATGGATCCCACGTCATTTCAAGAAAAAAAAAAAAAGTTGCTAATTGGTCAAACCCACGTAGCATTTAAATAGAAAAAAAAACAAAGGTTTTTGAAAAGTTAAAAAAAAAAGGAGCCGTGTGTATGCTACTGTGCGTGAGAAAAGAAAAATAGAGAGCAGCAGAGAGACGGAACGGCGCCGAAGGGGAGAAGAAGAAAAATAGGAACTTTGTGCTTTTTATTAGGTGGATAAACTCTTTCGTTTATTATAAAATTTTAGTATGTTGTCGTGTTGAGATAAATATTTTAATATCATTGTATTGTTATTTTAGCTTCTCTTTGAGCTGGATTGTTATAATCATTTTTGTGAGGTTTGTCTCTTGTTGCTTACTTGTATCCACCTTTTGGGTGATGTGCTGTTGATTTAGTGTTCCCTAGTATTTCTAGGAAGACTTGGTGTACCCATTATTATTTATATTGGAAGTTTTCGCTAGACTTGGTCCCGTGGTTTTTATCCCTACACTGGGAATTTTTCCACGTTCAAAATTGTGGTGTCATTGCTATTTATTTTTCTGCCATTGATATTATCCTGTGAAAGAATATTTTTGTTGTACCTATTTATTTGTACAGATCAGGGAAAAAAATATTTACTTCATTAAAGATTGTTATCTCTGATTTTTTCCAGACAATTTTCTCTTTTGTCATCAATCGTGACCCTTGATTCCTTGTCGCAGGTAACTAAAGTTATCATGTAAAAAAGTATGAATTTAATTGGTATATATCATTAATACAAAATTTTTTATACTATCAACCAATATAAATCACCGTATAAATTAATTTTAAGGTAGTTAGAATAATACACAAATGCCGAATTTGGGGCCATTTTAGCTAAATGTAAAGCTAGTCTTAGTCCAACACAAAATTATGGGATTAGTTTCATTAGGAGGCAAGCAAATCAAGTCACTCATATTCTTGCAAGAGCATCTCGATATTATGCTAGTCGCCAAATCTTTGATTTTATTCCAACCTGTATTGCTTCTGTTATTATGAATGAAATGAAATAAATGTGTTTGAATAATAAAAAGGGTAGTTAAAGTAAAGATGAAACATTTTTAATTATGTGTCAATTTATGATTAGTCATTTACACTAAAAGTGAATACGAATTAAATCCTAGGATAATTATTGTAACATGAACTCAGGCCACAATTATTTGTATTTATATAGACCACATATATCATATGGGTTCTATCATACTTCCTTAATTTTTGTTGCTCTAGGAGTATTCTCCTATCCAATCGCCCTTTCCTTGTGAAGTATTAAGGTTCGTTCTTTTCTTTTCCCCGTTCAATTCTAGATCAAGAAGTTGCACAGTCATAGGTAATGTATCTTAAAGTTTCACATACAATGTTTTGAGCAACCAATTCATGGCTTCTGTTAATAACCTACTTGACATCTAGAGATTTTTATCTGTGTTTTATAATAAGAAAACGATACACTCACAGAACAACTTTTTTTAAAAAAATTCTCCACTTTCTTTTCTTCCCTTCCGTTTTTCTTTTTCAAATTTCCTTTTCTTCTTCACTCCCCACAACCCCCTCTTTTCAAGGTGAGTGTAAGACCTGCACATGGATCACCATGGGTTGTCAGTGGTACAAGGAGTGGTGGGTCGTGGCTGATGACTGGTGGGTCATGGTGTAAAAGGATGGTGGGCATGGGGATTTGTTTCTTGTTTGGTGGTTCTGTTAGGTTGTAGAAACGGTAGTTCGTAGTGGTCCTAACAAAAGGTGGTGGGGATTCGTGAGAAAGAGAGAGAAAGAAAAAGAAAAACGTGGGACCGTTGTATATGAAAATATCAAAATTATATTTACATAGAATACAACATCATCCGTGGACTTTGTATTTGGAATGTGAAAAATTATTTTCTCATATATACAGTTGTTGTCATCATCAATTATTTTCTCTTGGGACAAGTTCTCTAACTTGTCTTTGTTTCATTCATTTTGTTAGTTAGTTCATCTTTCATGTATATCTGATTTGGGTATTTATCAATTTTTAAATGTTATTCTCTGATTATCGGGATGGAACCTTTGACGAAGAAAGAGAAACTGACGAGCATGGACCCAGACTGGACACAGATGCGAACTGAGATCCAAGAGTTGGTGTGCAAGTGTTTGAGATTGCCAGATCAACTTCGATTTGGAAGCATCTACAGGTCCTGGCAATCAAATACATCTAACAAAGCCTACATTTGGGTCCCAGATATACCCTGGTTCATCACCAATGATGACAACCAACCCAAATTTAATCTTATTAGCTCCAAGGATGAGAAAAGCTTCAAGATCGATAAACCATTTAGGCCCTTGGATGGTTTCTTTATTGTAGGATCATTCAAAATGAAAACTTCAGCTTGAGATCGAATGACCAACCAACCCCTTTACACCACATCCCACCAGTCATCAGTCCACGACCCACCACTCCATGTACCACTGACAACCCATTGTGATCCATGTGCAGGTCTTACACTCACCTTAAAGAGAGGGGGTCGTGGGGAGTGAAGAAGAAAAGGAAATTTGAAAAATAAAAACGGAAGGGAAGAAAAGAAAGTGGAGAATTTTTTTTAAAAAAATTGTTCTATGATGTATCATTTTCTTATTATAAAATACAGATAAAAATCTCAAGATGTCAAGTAGGTTATTAACAGAAGCCATGAAATGGTTGCTCAAAACATTGTATGTGAAACTTTAAGGTACATTACCTATGACTGTCCAACTTCTCGATCTAGAATTGAAAGGGGAAAACAAAAGAAGGAACCTTAGTGCTTCACAAGGAAAGGGCGATTGGGTAGAGAGAATACTCCTAGAGCAACAAAAATGAAGGAAGTATGATAATGCCCATATGATATATGTGGTCTATATCAAGGTAGTCAAAACTGGATCGGACCCGACGGTTGGACCGGTCCGACCGGCAACCGGATACCAAGCCGGTTCGGTTGAGTCCAAAAACCGGACTTACAAAGAACCGGGATAAAAACCACTAAACCAATAAAAAACTGGAAAAACCGGTCATAATCGGCTGAACAGCGGTTTAAACCGGTTCAATGAATTATCAAATTGTGATTGGTAAAATTTATTTTATAGCATTTTATTTGTCGTTGCTTCATCTTATCTCAGGATGTGGGACTTACTGTCCAGCATCAAACATTCCATATTTCATGCCAACTCTTTAAACCTGCACAACCACAATCCAATCAGGAGATGAAATGAACTTGCATAGGAAACAAAACAGAGGCTGACGCGCAAGAAGCCATCCTTCCTCTTCGTCATGTTTGCGAAATAGACACAAACGTAAGATGCATCCATCCATTTGTGTAGGATGCATCCACAAGCCACTTGAGCTATTAAGTTTTGTCAATGTTTTTTTGTTTGGTTCCATTTAGGCATTTATCATTGATTGGTCAATGATAATCTATTAACTTTATTCCTTTGTCAAAAAAAAACTTTATTCCTAATAACTTTGGCAACCTCATTTTCTAAATTCCTAGCAGTCTTCTCAAAATAAATTAGGTATTTAATTGATTGGGGAAAATAAAAGTTTCACTATATGTAATTATTAGTATATAAGATTATTTTTTATTAATAAATATATTTTATAAAATTAAAATATACATTTAATTATAACCGATCCGATCACGGTTATACCACAGTTGGACCACTAAACCGTGAACAAGTGCATTCACCGGTTCAATGACCGGCTCAGTTTTAAATACCTTGGTCTATATAAATACAAATAACTTTGGCCTGAGTTCATGTGACAATAATTATCCTAGGATTTAATTGGTATTCACTTTCAGTGTAATGACCAATCATAAATTGACACATAATTATAAATGTTTGATCTTTATTTTAACTTACTTTCTTTTTTCAAATACATTTATTTCATTTCATTCTTAATAACAGAAGCAATATATGTTGGAATAAAATCAAAGACTTGACGACTTGCATGACATCGAGACGCTCTTGCAAGAATATGAGCGACTTGATTTGCTTGCCTCCTAATGAAACTAATCCCATAGTTTTGTGTTGCAGTAAGACTAGCTTTACATTTAGCTAAAATGGCCCCAAATTCGACATTTTTGTATTATTTTAACTACCTTAAGAGCTATTTATAATATAATTTGTATTAGAATAGGAATATTATGAGAATTTTCCCTCTCTATGAGAAGTTTCTCTCCCAGTGAGAAGAGAGCGTTTTTCTGTCTAAGATTTTCAAGCTTTCTTACAAAGTGTCATGGAGTTTCTGTCACTAGAGGATGAAGCAGAGGATCTGGAGGTGCAGGGGGAAGGAGAGCAGGAGGACTATGCTTTGTGGGTAGATTCTTGACAGATAGACCCATAAGAGTGCATATGATGAAGGAGAGGATGGTAGAAGTGTGGCATCCGGGGTGTGGCATAGCAATAAGAGAAGCTGAACTAGGGATCTTCTTGTTTCAGTTCTACCACGAGATTGATGTGCAGAGGGTTTTGAAGCAAGGACTAGTCGTTCAATAATCATTTATTGATTCTTGGAGTCATGCAGGAGGTAGAGATTCTGAGTCAAGTACCTTTATTCACTGTTCCATTCTGGGTGCAAGTACTCAATGTACCAGTGAGGTTCATGAATGAGGTGGTAGGGCAGCACTTTGCAAATTTTATAGGAGAGTTTCTTGAATACGATACCAAAAATAATTCAAGTTTCTGGAAGAGCTATATACGTATCAGTGTGCTTATCTGGAAGAGAAGCTGAACCATGGATCTTCTTGTTTTAGTTCTGCCACGAGATTGATGAGCAGACGGTTTTGAAGCAAGGACTATGGTCGTTCGATAATCATTTATTGATTCTTGGAGTCATGCAGGAGGGAGATATTCTGAGCCAAGTACCTTTATTCATTGTTCCATTCTGGGTGCAAGTACACAATTTCCCAGTGGGGTTCATGAATGAGGTGGTAGGGCAGCACATTGCAAATTTCATAGGAGAGTTTCTTGAATACGATGCTAAAAATAATTCAAGTTTCTGGAATAGTTATATGCGTATCAGGGTGCTAATTGACGTTCGTTTGCCCTTGAGGAGATTGAAGAAGATAAAAAAAAACAAGGTGGTGAATCTAAGGAAATGAGGTTCAAATATGAGAAACTAGGATCATTCTGCTATCTATATGGTCTCCTAGGTCACATTGAAGACCATTGTGCGAAACTTTTCACAATGAGGATGGAAGATGGGAGTCGGGCATGGGGTGTAATATCCTAAAATTTTAATATAGGATTTTTTATAAAAGATTAAGCTATTATAAGGTTAAAAACAAGGATAGTATAAGATTTATTATAATGGATTTCTTTATAATATAAAAATGATTTCTTAAAAAAAATTATAAAAAGAACCTACGTGAATATCACATAGGCTACAGAGTAATTTGGTCTTAGCCAAATGTCCAGGTGCTGCACGTGAAGAATTCCTTTTGGAATTCATTTGAGGAATGAAATAATAATAAAATAAATTAAAAAGAAGATAAAAAATAAATGAACACAAACAATAACACATATGGTGATGGGTTAGTCATGTTACAGGCTTAGGAGATCTATTTGATAAAAAAGATTTTCGGCCCACACTAAAAGTTAATACTAGGAGAAATTCTATTTGGAAGATAGGTTTTCACTTTTAAGAAAACGAGCATATGCACGACGCCGCAGTAGTGACAAGGAAAAGAAAAAGTACCAGTCAGCCATTTCAGTATCAAACAGGGAGTCATACAGATTTAGAAGGATTGGTAAAAAGTAGTAAGATTTATAGTAAAGCACAAGCGTTTGACGTACATAATTTTTAGAGCTTGTTGAAGGTCTACGAGAAGTAAGTAAACATCCCTTTCCTTAAACTTTCATGGTATAGAATTTTAAAGGGTTTGATTATAAAATTAAGAGTAATTATTTGGGGTTTTGTCTTCAAAATAAAATTGATGTTTTATTGGTGATAAATATTTAGGAGATTGAATATTCACATGTTGAGCGATATTATTATTTGATATGCTTTCTGTGATATGTGATGCCTTAGTGTTGTTTTGATATTGATGAATAATAATGCATGTTACATGATACTATGTATTGATATTATTTTGGAATGCCTATGAGTTGTTTTGACATGAGTTATACCACTGAGATTGATGCACGATGTCATAAGTCATGTCCTGCGGTCATGACATACGCTCAAAATCTGTTTTGGATTGTTATATGTGATTGTTAAGATACCTCCTTCAGGGAAGGGGATGATAGATACTTCCTCGTTTGAGGGGAAGACGGATATCTCCTTCTGGGAAGGGGAAGACCGTTTATAGATACCTCCTTCTGGGAAGGGGATGACAGATACCTCTTCATTAGAGGGGAAGACAGATATCTCCTTCAGGGAAGGGGATGACAGATACCTCCTCGTTAGAGGGGAAGACAGATACCTCCTCGTTAAAGGGGAAGACAGGTACCTCCTCGTTAGAGGGGAAGACAGATACCTCCTTCAAGGAAGGGGATGATAGATACCTCCCTGTTAGAGGGGAAGACAGATACCTCCTTCTGGGAAGGGGAAGACCCATTATAGATACCTCCTTCTGGGAAGGGGAAGGCAATGCGACGCCATTGCATTTGTCATGAGCTCATAGACTAAAATTGGGTAATTAAATAAAAGAGACTTGGATAAAGATTGAGAATGTTTGGACACAGAGATATCGTTCATATGATTTTATTTATGTTATATGGACTGATATACATGGATTATTTCTATTTTATGGTGTAATGATTTATACATGAATTTCATAAGATTAAGAGTATTTATTTTAATTTATGAAATTGTTTTTGAGTTATAATATTTTGAAAATAAGCGGATACCATGGTTGGTTTTCCGGTTACCGCACCGGCTGAAAGCAACATCTTTTTGAAAACCTTTTAGAACTGTGTTTACTTACTGGGATTATAAATCTCATTAGTGGTGTTGTCTTTCAGAGTTTACAGGTGATGAGATACATAATGCAGCGTCTTGAGAAGTCTTAAAAATATTAGTCCTAGCTTATTATAATTTTTTATTTCTTTTGGTTTTATTAGACGCCCGTATTTTGAGGCAAAAACAACTGTAAAGGAGTTGTGGTTTTTATTAATTAATATTTATGAGGCTTTATTTTATTTGGATATATTGGTTTATTTAACATTATTACTTTATTTAATTATTTTGAATATACGAGATACTTTCAGACTTAAATTTATTGTGAAAATTTTTATTACTCGATTATTTAATTTAAATGTTTTAAATGTTTTTATAGAAAATTAATTTAGGTTACTAATGTAACGAGGGACGTTACTGATAGTGTGATTTTACATGATATTTTCTATATACTTTTGCATGAATTTTTCATATAGATTAGGCATTCTTTATTTGGTTTTTATTAGATTTTCTCTTGGAACGGGTGAAGCGGTTTCTTGGTGTTGTTTTGCAGGAATTCAATGTAAAAATGATCAAAATCAGCCATGGTGGAGCTTGGATGAAATAGAGCTTGAAAAGTGAAGAATATGAGCCAAACAGAGCCCATCACGGCCTGGCCATGATGACCATCACGACCGTGATCAAGCAGAGCAGAAGGCAAAAGTCAGAGACTGTCACGGCCTGCCCGTAATAGACATCACGGCCGTGACCAACTAGAATTTTAAGGGTTCGCGTCGCGAACAATTCTCTCGCCTCGCGAGAGTCAAAAACCTAAAACACGCCTTGGACAGAACGCGTCACGGCCAGCCCGTGATGGCCATCACGGCCGTGACGCGCAACAGACCTATAAATAAGAGCGCAGCAGACAGAACAGAGGAGTTTTGAGGGTCCAGAGGAAGGCATTTGGAGGCTGCAGCTGGGCTAGGGTTTCAACCCTAGAAGGGAGCCAAGAGGGATTGCTTTGAAGAAGAAGGAAAGCTCCCATGGGGCCTCTTCTCTCCTCTTCCTTCCTATTTCTCTGGTTTGGTTTTCTTTGCTTTATGAGTAGTTAAATCCCTGTGTTGGGATTAGATGTAACCAAACTTATGATTATGTATATATCTTGACTGATTATTCTATGTTCATGTCTTCGTATTAGTGGTTATTTTTCTGTGCTTAATGCTTGTTGTGGCTAGCACCCCCATGACTTGATTTGTGTTTTGGTATGCAATGGGGACGTTCGTATCATAACCGGAATTGAATTTAATCACCTAGTAAGCCTTGTATCTAGGAATGGAACTAGGTTTATTAGTAATCGCGTAATCCCTAATCTTAATGCAAATTCATTAATCTAGGCCACCTAAGGAATTAGGGTCTATTAGTGGATTTAGGCTCTTGCCATCCGAGGAATCGGGGTTTGAGTAGTTTAGTGGATTGATTTTAATATCTGAAGCATGAATGGGAGGTATCTAGTCCTGATAGTGCATGAGTTAGAGGTTTGGTGAAGTCTAGTCCCAACATATCCTTTCTGCACGCCAAGTGTTTGTCAAAAGTCCCCAAAAAGACAAAAAGATTTTATTTCTTTTCTTTTGCTTGTTTTACTTTCTCTTGATCAATAGTTTAGTCTAGATAGTTGCCGAGCTTGCGAATTGGTACTTGACATCCAATCCCCGTGGATACGATAAACCGGTCTTACCACCGTATTACTTGCACGATTGGGTATACTTGCCCAGAGCCGTCAACAAGTTTTTGGCGCCGTTGCCGGGGATTGGTTTTGCCAATGTCATTAGTAACAAAGGAGGCAACTAATTTAGACATTTTTATTTCTTTTATTTTCTGTATATATTTGATCTTTTTGTTTTGAGTTGTGTTTGTGCAAGGTGGACGAAAGTCATGGAAAATTTTTATTATCCACCTGATGAGGAAGCCTCACGTCACGCTTTGGAGGACAACTGGTGTTTGGGAGATGTCATGGACTTGATGGATCATGTTACTCCCGCACAAGTTGATTATATGACGGGAAGGCTAATATACAACTTCTCCGAGGAGGATTGGGAAACCTTTTGTTCCTATTTGTCACCTCCACCACCATGTATGATTCCCATAGAGCCACAAGAATCAGCATTTGAGAAAAATCTGGTTGTGGGAATGGATCACAATGAAGAGGAAGAGGTGGTGGTAGATGAACCACAAGAAGAGGGATTACCTTTCGCGCATCCTTGGAGAGAAACAAGTGAGAAGGCGGTGCATTTGGAAAGCACTCCCTCCACCATGCTTGCTGAATTTTCTGCATTAAATAAATATGTTGGCTTGCATGCATGTGTGGATAATGGTAAGTTAGCCCCTTCCACTTGTATGTCACACTTCCTCTTGAAAATTCCACTTGACCCAAGAGGAAGTGAATTTATAATTGCAAAGGTCAATGGATATTTCACCCAATGGATGGGTGGAATTGAGAATAAAGTTATTTTACTGCTACAATCACCATCCCAATTTCCATTTGATCCGGGAGGAGGATCCTGGTGATGCTTTTCAATAAGTCAAGCTAGTGACATTAAAGAAGCGCTCATTGGGAGGCAACCCAAATTTTTCTTTTCCTTTTCCTTTTTCCTTTTTGTTTAGTTAGATTTGATTTTAGATTTTTAAACTCTTGAATAATTTGAGAAGATCAAGAGTTTTCTTTTACTAATAAAATTGCCAAGTGATTCCAGGGTAAGAAGGAAGGAGGGAAGAGCAAGAAGATAAGAAAAAGTAACCCAACTTTCAAGCAGTTTCTGACTGAAATGAAAGCCAACACCCGTTACCGCCTCGGTAAGCCGTTCCAATTTGTATTTTATTTTATTTTATTTTATTTTTCTTTTCCTTTCTCCAACTTGATTGTTTACATTGGGGACAATGTAAATTCTTAAGCTTGGGGTAGGGGTATTTTGCATTTGCATTTTTACATGTTGCATTCATATAGTTTTGCATGATAGCTTTGCATGTTCACATTATTAGATTGCCCTTGTCTGAAATTTGCATCCAATTGTGAGAACTAAGTGCCCAATAATCTGTGATAGTGAATTGTGGAACCCAATTTTTTTTCATTATAGTGATATGGCTGCAAATGAAAATGTTTGAGATAATCTTGGATAGTTGATAATTAGCATATAGTTCTGTGGACTTGTGATTTTCATTGATTCTGAACTAAAATGTGAGATTTTGAGCCAAAGGGGTACTCACTAAAATTTTACCCCATTCTTTGTGTTAGAGTGGTTATTCCTCTTGGTTTGCTTTCTCTAGAACTTGACTTAAAACCATTTTGAAGCTTAAAAATTTTTGAAAACATTTTTGAAAATGATTGAGGCAATAGGTATTTTTCTGGCCTTCTGAGCTTTGAATGATGAAATGCTACCCCTTAGTTGCCCAATTTTGAGCCTGAATGAATAAAATGCTTTTCTTGGTACCCTGAAATGTTTTGATAAATATGTTTGAAAGGGACCTTCTCAAGTATTACAAAAAGGGTAAAAAGGTAGTTGAAAAAGTTTGGGAAAAGAATCAGAAAAAATAATTCTCTTGATTTGAAAAAATCTCCCCTTCTCCAAATAAAAGAAAAAGAAAAGAAAAAAAAATTTAAATAGAGAAGGGGATGACAAAAAGAAAAATGAAAAATGAAAAGAAAAAAAGAAAGAAAAGAAAGGTGGAAAAATAAAATGAAAACCTAAGAAGGTATTTTAGAAGGTCATGTTTGCAATGCTTGATGTTTATGTAGCCTTTTGGAATGTCCTTTTCTTGTTATCCCCACCTAACGATTAAATCCCATGGCCATGTTACAACCAAAGAAAAGACCTCTTGATTCTTAATTGTTTTCATTAATAAAGTAGAGATTTGGTTGATAGTCAAGCCTATGGTAGGATCCATTCCTTGAGGATAATTGAGAGAAATGTCTTATCCCCTAAACACTTGAGTGAGGTAGAAAGAGAGCCAAGCAAAGGAACAAGCTTAGGGTGAGCTTCAGGTGAGAAAGAGTGCCCAAATCAGTGAGACAATGAGTCTAATGAACCTAAGCCTCTAATTGGACTTGAATTGATTGTCTCTTGCTGAATTGTTTGAATTGCCTATTACTTGGATTATTTACTCGGGTTCTTAGTTCACTATCAATGTTCTGTTTATTCTTCTGGTCTTAGTGATTGCTTGAGGACAAGCAATTGAATAAGCTTGGGGTGATTTGATAGTGTGATTTTACATGATATTTTCTATATACTTTTGCATGCATTTTTCATATAGATTAGGCATTCTTTATTTGGTTTTTATTAGATTTTCTCTTGGAACGGGTGAAGCGGTTTCTTGGTGTTGTTTTGCAGGAATTCAATGTAAAAATGATCAAAATCAGTCATGGTGGAGCTTGGATGAAATAGAGCTTGAAAAGTGAAGAATATGAGCCAAACAGAGCCCATCACGGCCGTGATCAAGCAGAGCAGAAGGCAAAAGTCAGAGACTGTCACGGCCTGCCCGTAATAGACATCACGGCCGTGACCAACCAGAATTTTAAGGGTTCGCGTCGCGAACAATTCTCTCGCTTTGCGAGAGTCAAAAACCTAAAACACGCCTTGGACAGAACGCGTCACGGCCAGCCCGTGATGGCCATCACGGCCGTGACGCGCAACAGACCTATAAATAAGAGCGCAGCAGACAGAACAGAGGAGTTTTGAGGGTCCAGAGGAAGGCATTTGGAGGCTGCAGCTGGGCTAGGGTTTCAACCCTAGAAGGGAGCCAAGAGGGATTGCTTTGAAGAAGAAGGAAAGCTCCCATGGGGCCTCTTCTCTCCTCTTCCTTCCTATTTCTCTGGTTTGGTTTTCTTTGTTTTATGAGTAGTTAAATCCCTGTGTTGGGATTAGATGTAACCAAACTTATGATTATGTATATATCTTGACTGATTATTCTATGTTCATGTCTTCGTATTAGTGGTTATTTTTTTGTGCTTAATGCTTGTTGTGGCTAGCACCCCCATGACTTGATTTGTGTTTTGGTATGCAATGGGGACATTCGTATCATAACCGGAATTGAATTTAATCACCTAGTAAGCCTTGTATCAAAGAATGGAACTAGGTTTATTAGTAATCGCGTAATCCCTAATCTTAATGCAAATTCATTAATCTAGGCCACCTAAGGAATTAGGGTCTATTAGTGGATTTAGGCTCTTGCCATCCGAGGAATCGGGGTTTGAGTAGTTTAGTGGATTGATTTTAATATCTGAAGCATGAATGGGAGGTATCTAGTCCTGATAGTGCATGAGTTAGAGGTTTGGTGAAGTCTAGTCCCAACATATCCTTTCTGCACGCCAAGTGTTTGTCAAAAGTCCCCAAAAAGACAAAAAGATTTTATTTCTTTTCCTTTTCTTGTTTTACTTTCTCTTGATCAATAGTTTAGTCTAGATAGTTGCCGAGCTTGCGAATTGGTACTTGACATCCAATCCCCGTGGATACGATAAACCGGTCTTACCACCGTATTACTTGCACGACTGGGTATACTTGCCCAGAGCCGTCAACAGTTACATGGGGTCTCGAGCTTAGGGCAGAAATAAGGAGAAGCACAGGAAATGGTGGTGCACGTTGGTTGAGGGAGGAGGGACAGAGCTTATGGGTTACACCAATCAAAGGATTGAGTATCAATCATAATCGACGCATTAATGATAGAGCAAGCTTGATGGAAGGAACGCAAGGAAATGAGGGATCTGAGGAGCAAATTTTAAGGAATAAAATGATGGTCTCAATCTTTAAAGATCCTCGAATTTTATTCCCAAAAAAATCAAATATTAAGGTTGATATGGAGGGCAGTAACGCAGGAGATATGGATGGGAGTAAAGGAGGAAATAAGGGGGGCAGTAATGAGGTTACAAGAAATGAGGAGATGACTGAGGATGAGTTAATGATCGAAGGGAGGAAAAGAAATAGAACTGATGACTCAATTGAAGGAATCCATGATGACATGCACATGGATGGGAAGAATGGAAGTACAAAGTCCATGCAAAATAGTGAGTTCTTTTTATAGGCAGGCCCTGGCAAATAGGCCTTTCGGGGATTATGAGTCTGTTAAGCTGGAGTTGTCGGGGCCTGGGAAACCCGAGAGCAATTCCCACTCTTCGTGACCTTGTTCAGACGTACCAACCGGACATAATTTTCCTGTGCGAAACTTTGGTACATGCAAACAGAATTGAGGAAATCAGAAGAAAGTTGGATTTTGAGGCGGCGGTCTAGCTTTACTGTGGAGACATCATTTTGATCTCACCCTGTTGAACTACTCTTCCAACTTCATAAATATAGAGGTTTCCCAGCAAGGGAAACCTAAATGGCACTTCACTGGGTTTTCTGGCTATCCTGATAGAGGAAGACGTAGGGAGTCATGGGATCTCTTGCGCACTTTAGCCAGGGATAATTCACTCCCATGGTGCACAATGGGAGACTATAATAACCTACTTTCAAGTAATGATAAAAGAGGTGTTAACAATCATCCGAGTGGACTTATAAGAGGATTCAGAGAAGTTGTTCTTGATTTTAACCTGAAGAATCTCCCTTTAGAAAGCTATCGGTACACTTGGGTGAAAAGCAAGGGGACTCCTAGGGCAACAGAAGAAAGACTCGATAGAGCTTTTTGTCACACAAGAATGGCTTGATATTTTTCAGCAATGTAGACTCATAAATGTTGTAGCTGGTAGATCGGACCACTCACCTATTTTGTTGAAGCTTCACGATCTAGAAAAAAGGAGAAACAACAGGTTGTTCAGATTTGGAAACGCTTGGTTGGAGGAAGATGACCTTGTGGATATTGTGAAAGCAAGGTGGGAGAAAGACTGTTCGGGCGAGATGTTATCTAGGTTAAGCCATTGCACCGAGGAGATGAATGATTGGGGTAAAAAACTGAGATCGAAATACAAGGTGGCTATTGATAAGTGTAGGTGAGAGATTGAGCTTTCAGAGATGGCAGTGATTAAAACTCAGTCATGCGTTACAATGAGGTAAGGGATAGAACAGGCACTCTCCTTGCTCAAGAAGAGGCTTTCTGGAAACAAAGGGCCAAGGTTTATTGGCTGCGTGATGGAGATACCAACTCCAAGTTCTTTCACACAATGGCTAGCTCAAGGAAGAAACAAAACGAAATATCCAAGCTGGTCAGAGAGGATGGCAGTGAAGTGGATGATCGGGTGGGATTATGTGATGTTGCACAGATGTATTTCAGGGACCTGTTCATGCAGCAGAATGGAGACGCAGACCTGGTTATTAGTCATGTATCGGCTAGGGTTTCTATTGAAGACAAAGAAATATTAGTGGCACCTTTCAAAGTGGAAGATTTTAAAAAAGCTCTCTTTCTTATGCATTTTGATAAAGCACTGGGTCAGATGGGTTGAATCCGGCTTTTTACAAAAGATTTTGGGATCTGTGTGGTATAGAAGTTTTTCATGCAGGTATCTCTTGGCTTGAAAATGGTTGTTTTCCGCCTCATTTAAATGATACCAATATTGTGCTGATCCCAAAGAAGGTAAATTCGACATCTATGAAAGACTTAAGACCCATATCTCTCTGTAATGTGATGTACAAAATCATATATAAACTCCTAGCAAATAGATTAAAACCTCTTTTGCCTAACTGTATCTCACAGGAACAATATGCTTTTGTGGCAAATAGGTCCATTCTTGATAATGTGCTTGTTGCTATAGAACTGGTTCACCACATGAAATATAAAATAGGTGGAAAAGTTGGTGAAGTTGCTCTCACGATTGACGTAAGAAAAGATTATGACAGGGTTGACTGGATGTATTTGAAGAGTATCATGGGGAAGATGGGTTTCCAACAAAAATGGGTAAACTGGATGGTAATGTGTTTGGAGACAGTTCAGTATTCAGTGTTGATGAATGGGGAGAGGATTGGGCCTGTGAGTCCAGGAAGAGGGTTGAGGCAAGGTGATCCTCTGTCACCTTACCTTTTCATCATCTGTGCGGAGGGACTTACGGCCTTGCTTAAGAGAGCAGAAGCAAAAGGGGATATTCGTGGAACAAAAGTTTGTAGAGGAACCCCTATAATTACTCACCTTCTGTCAAGCTAATGAGAAGGAAAGCAATACCATGAAGGAGATCTTAGCTATTTATGAACAAGCATCTGGTCAAGCAATCAACATGCAGAAGTCAAAGATTTTTTTCAACAAAAATATAGCTACGGACATCCGGGATTTGGTGACAACAAATTTGGGTGTGAAGGAATGCATGGAAACGAGCAGGTATTTAGGGTTACCATCAATGATTGGAAGAAACAGGAAGGCTCTTTTTAATTACTTAAAAGACAGAGTCTAGAGAAAAATCCAAGGGTGGGCAGGCAAGCACCTCTCTAAAGCAGGAAGAGAGGTTTTGGTGAAATCAGTGGCACGAGCAATCCCAGCTTATTGCATGAGCACATTTCTACTTCCTACGCCTTTGGGTGAAGAAATCCAAAGAATGATTAATTCTTTTTGGTGGGGATCAAATAGAGGCTCCGGAAGAGGAATAAATTGGCTTAATTGGGATCATCTCTCTATGAGGAAGGAAAATGGAGGTATGGGTTTTCATCATTTCTATGGCTTCAATTTAGCCATGCTAGGGAAGCAATGTTGGAAGTTAACAACTGACCATGATGCTATTGTTTCTCGCATCTTCAAAGCTAGATACTATCCAAAGGAGGATATTTTGGGGGCTTTGTTGGGCTATAACCCAAGTTATGTTTGGCGTAGCATCCACGTTTCACATGTAGTGGTTAAAGGAGGTATGATATGGCATTTGGGGGATGTAATAAAATTAATATCTCCCGGATCAATGCATGTGGAATAGAGATGCTGTGCATGGTCTTTTTGCACAGCGTGATGTTGAAGAAATTATGAGAATTCCTATTGCATGCAGTAACAGTGAAGATGTGAGGGTGTGGAACCTGAGCAAGAAAGGAAACTTTACTGTCAGGTCAGCATACCACCATATTATGGAGACACTCATAGACAACAACCATTTAAAAGTCCCTGGAGATTGGATGAGCATATGACCTTTGAGAGTCCCTCAAAAAATAAAGCTTCTTCTTTGGAGGATAGGGAGGGGCTGCATGCCTACAATACAAAGACTCCAAACAAAAGGTGTAAAATGTCCATATTTGTGTCCTGTTTGTGAGGAATTTCCAGAGAATGAATGACATGTTTTCTTTGGTTGCACCCATGCGAGAAGTATTTGGGAGGAGGCAAGGTTGTGGTCTTCTTTGGAGAACAATGTTGTTATGGCAGAAGGAGTTAGTGATCTTATCTTCTTACTGCTACAATCTTTATCTGAGAAGATGCGAATTAGAAGTTTGCCACAATGCTTTGGTGTCTTTGGCGTAGGAGAAACGAGAAGGTCTGGGAAAACGTGGAGAAACCAGTGCAACTTTCAGTGAAGCTTGCGCGTGAAAATTTGGCTGAGTGGGAGAAAATGAGATCGATGTCAGTAGCTCAAGTGAACCAGCTTCAGGAAAATGATCATCACTCCTGGAAGAAGCCTGTTAGAACCAAAGTGGTTTTGGATTAAAATAACCTATTAGGTTTTGATGTTAACAAAAAGGTTAAATTTGTATGACAAAGTGTTGTCAAAGATCTAACTAGTTTGTTATAAGTATGCATGGACTATTTGATTTATACGAGTCAGAGGAACTTATAATTTAAGTATAGAATCTATCAGATTCTATTATGATCCTCTAGACGAGTCTACAACTCTTGGTAAAATTCTGAGTCTATTAGCTTTATGGTAGACGAGATCATAAAATTAATTATGATAGACGAGATCTTAGAATCAACTAAGGTAGACGAGTTGCTAAGTCTAAAGAAAAATCAAGTAGACGAGACATTGAAATATAACAAGTCCAAAGACTTGATAGACGAGTAGTCTCACTAGATGCCAGGTCAGTAGACGAGCTCTTAAGTATAACACATCCAACTCTCGGAACTAAATGAAAAGTCTGTAGACGCATTATCAGTAGACGAGCCCGTCTCACTTATAAGTTAATCTTGCACGTCCAAAGACCTGCACGTCCACTAGTTTTAAAACGTGAACCCGTTAAATGTATTTATTTCAAATGATTGCTTATTTAATTCAAAGAATATATGTCTTTTTACCCTTGTTGCTTCTATTGTTAAAATCTTTATCTCTTGGATAAAATAACTTCGTACCATCAAAACCATAAACCTTTGTACTCTGTCAACTATATTGCTGTGAAGATCAAGTCAAGTACAAAGATGGAAAGTCAGAAAGCAACCTTTGGTACAACAGAGAAGTGACAACTCTACATTGAGCATTCCTCTGATAATCAAAAGCACTTCTCCAAGAAGAATATCAAGTTATCAGTCTCAACGGATCCAAGCATTTAATGCTATGTCTAAATGGATACAATTTCAAAATGTTGAAGAAGATCAAGACAGCGAAGCATTTTAGCTATATATGTATACTTGAAGAACTTCAAGAAGTTATATACACGCAGAGATATACATACACAAGTGGCATACACACGAAGCTCTGATATCATAGTGCAAAAACTCTGTTGAATTTGTAAAAACAAGTTTACTTGTAAACCTTGTTGATCTTAAACTTTCAAATCCTCACACATAGTGAGTTCTTAGATCAAATCAGTTAATCTCTTTGTTAGAGTTAGAGCCTAGAGATGCTTGGTAGAGAAAGAATACTTGTAGCCTGAAGAGGTGTTGAATACTTGTAATCTATTTGGAGAATAGTGGATAAAACCTTCAGGTAGAAGGGACTGGACGTAGCTCTTGGTTGGAAGAAAGTGAACCAAGATAAAACACTTGTGTGATTCTTCTAACCCTTATCTTTTACAGTCTTTGTTTATACTAACCGTGGGGTTTTAAATCTGAGTTGTTTACTCTTCAAAAACGTTTTCATATTTGTGTATTATTTCTATTGTTGTGCTTGTAAAAGGTTTGAGAAAAGGCTTTTTCAAAAATCTGTTAAGAAACGCAATTCAACCCCCCTTCTTGTGTTTCCATGTGTCAACTTCAATTGGTATCAGAGCTCAACCTCGAAAGGGTTAAGCATCTAACAAGTGCTGAGGGAGTACGATCCAACAAGCATGGATACAGAAGGACAAGCAATCAATAGACCTCCTCTCTTTGATGGTAGTGATTATGACTACTAGAAAAAAAGAATGATGACTTTTCTTGATGCACAAAACGTGGACATCCGGGAGCTGATTGAAATGGGCTACACTAAGTCAAGAGGTGATACTGGAGTTGTTATTCCTAGAGCTCAATGGACTCAAGAGCAGAAAACTCAACATCAACTCAATCTGAAAGCTAAGCATTATTTGATGTGTGTTATCACCGGATCTGAACATGATAAAGTCCATAGGAGTAACACTGCTAAAGAAATATGGGATACTCTTTCCCTAGCTCATGAAGGGTCATCCCAAGTTAAGGAGTCAAAGATAAGCATGTTGGTTCATCAGTATGAATTATTTAAAATTACTGAACATGAAACTATATATCAAATGTTTGGAATATTCCAAACTATCACCAACAGTCTTAGATCTCTTGGAAAAACATATGAAAATAGAGATCATGTCAAAAAAAATTTGAGGAGCTTGCATAAACAGTGGAGACCTAAGGTCGCTGTTATTCAGGAAGCAAAGAACCTCAATACTCTCACTTTGGAGGAACTTCTTGGATATTTAAAAGTTCATGAGCTTGAGCTCAATGAAGAAGAAAGTTTCAGAAAAGAAAAATCTATTGCCCTAAAGGCAAAGAAGGCCAGCTCTTCCAAAGTTCTTAAAGCTGAGGAATCCTCTGATGAAGCTGACCCTTCTGAAAGTGATGAAGGATCTTATGAGGATGAATTATCTTTCATCTCCAGAAAGATTCAACATATGTGGAGAAAGAAAGGTGGTTTCAGAAGGAAACAGTTCAACAAAAAATTCTTCAAGGAGAAATCATACTCTAAGGAAAAAGGTTCACCTCTGTGCTTCGAGTGCAAAAAGCCTGGTCATTTCAAAGCTGACTTCCCGGATCTGAAGGACAAAAAGAAGTTCTTCAAAAAGAAGAAGGGCTTGATGGCTACTTGGGAGGATCTGGATCTGTCTTCATCTGATGAAGAAAATGAAGCAGAGGAAGAGGCAAATATCTATCTCATAGCTGGTACATCATCAGAAAGTGAATACACTGATGATGAGGTAATGGATTCTAACCCTTCCATTCTTCAAGATGTTTTTGATGAATTATTGCACAACTCATCTATTCTGTCTCATGAATATAGAAGTCTCAAAAAGAATTTTTCCAAACTATCTAAAGAATTTGATAGGGTTTGCATGGAGAAAATAAGTCTTGTAAATGAAAATGACAAACTAAAATCAGAGAATGTCAGTCTAACTGACAAACTCAAGTGTGAGCCAACTATCTCATGTGAAGTTACAAAACTGAAACAAGATGTGACATACGTGACAGACACTCTGTCTAAATTTGTATGTGGCTCAGATAAACTAAGTTTAATTTTAAGGTACTCTAGGTCACCGCATGATAAATCTGGCTTTGGTTATGACAAAGAAAAGCATGAAGCATCTTATAAAAAGTCAAAACCACATATGCATAGTAGAACTTCAAAAGCTCAAACACTGCATGTTAAGAATAAACTGAGCTCGTGATGAGTGTGATTTCACCTCATATTTCATTGTCATTTTGCATGCATTTTCATGTAGTTTAGGCATATTTAATTTGATTTTAGTTAATTTTTACCTTGGAACGGGTAAGGCGGTTTTGTGGTGTTGTTTTGCAGGAATTAAGGATTAAATGCTCAAGATTGACCATGTTGGAGCTTGCGTGAAGATGGGGCTTGAAAAGTGAAGAAAATGAGCCAAACAGAGCCCATCACGGCCTAGTCGTGATGCCCATCACGGCCATGATCGAGCAAAAGCTGAAAAGAAAGAAGGCAAAAGTCAGAACTGGTCACGGTCTAGCCGTGATGCCCATCACGGCCGTGACATGTCAGCTGAACCAGACCCTCACAGGCAGAACTGATCACGGCCTAGCCGTGATGAGCATCAGGGTCGTGATAGACCAATCAGAGAAGAAACGCCCAAGGCAGAATCCATCACGGCCGTGACGCGTGATATTTGGATTTGAAGAAACTGATTTGGATCTGAATTTGTGTTAGATTGGGATTCAAACTTCCCTAATCTATAAATAAGGCATCTAGGCAGAGATGAAGGGGACTTTTTGGGCTGTTACTCTTAGGCTATAATTTAGGATCTCTCTTCTTCTTCTTCTTCTTCTTCTTCTTCTTCTTCTTCTCTTAGTTTTATTTAATGTTGTTATTAAACAAGCTTGTCATCACCATGACAAGGCTTGAGTAGTAGCTTTATTTCTAGGGATTGGGGCTATGCCCAAGATCTGTTTTTATGTTGTTAATTTAGTGTTATACCTTTGTTAATTGCGACTTTGCTTTAGATCTGATTTCTAGTGTTTTAATTACTCGTAAATTCGGTGGCCACTTATTTGCATGTCGTAGATATTCTAAGGAGGAACCTAGCGGTAAGCTTAGGTGTCGGATCTATAGAATCAGACTTAGGACTTAAATCACGAGAGTTAGAAGCGGTCCTTCGAGGGTCAACGAATTGTCACAAAACGTAAAGGGTCCAATCTAAATTCGACTACCACGAGAGTATGGGTTGGTTTAATTGGGCACGGTTTTTGTAACTCGAGAGGGAGCATTAACTATTTGAGGATAAATTCGCCTTCAAGGTAATTTCGATAATTAACAAGGATTAGTCAATTTAGTAACATAAACAATCTTGTTGGTAACCCAATTTCTAGGAATCCATTTAGATCTAAAAAACCCCTAAACTAATTTAATTTCTGTTTTACTTGATTGCATTCCTTATCTGATTTTCTAAGTTATCTCTTATTTCAAATATCAAAACCTTTTCAAAATCTCTTTATATCGTCCAGTTTTATCGATTTGATAATTAGTTGTGATTTGAGATCACGGTCTCTGTGGGATCGATATCTTTTTATTACTTGGCGACGAATCCGGTACACTTGCCGGAATCGCACGTGCATCACTCGCACGACATCAGCTCGTCCAACACTTACTGTAAAGTGTGTGGAAAAGGTTGTCATATAACATCTAGATGCATACATCATAAGCATATTAAACATGCTCATCCAGTGACTACTAACAAGAAAGGACCCAAGTCAATCTGGGTACCTAAAGATAAGATTGTACCATTTGCAGACTTGCTTAACAACAGGAAAGAAACACACATCCTAGTACTTGGGCAGTGGTTGCTCACGTCACATAACGGGAGAAAGGTGTATGTTCCAAGGCCTTAAACATAGGGATGGTGGATGGGTTACCTTTGGAGGTAATCAGAAAGGGAAGATCATTGGAGTAGGTAAAATTGGTAAACATCATTTTCCCTCCATTAATAATCTTCTATTAGTCAATGGTTTAAAATACAATCTGCTAAGCATAAGTCAATTGTGTGATAGCGGATTTGCTGTTTCTTTTGATAAGAACATGTGTAATGTCAAGAAACCTGATGGATCACTCTTATTCACTGTCAAGAGGCAAAACAATATGTATAAGATTGACTTGGAGGATCTTACAAATCAAAGTGTCTCATGTCTAGTGTCTATTGAAGATGAGCGATGGATTTGGCACAAAAGGCTAGGTCATGCAAGATTGAAGTTGATTTCAAAACTAAATAAGCATAACCTCGTCAGAGGATTACCAAACCTTAAGTTCAAATCTAATGCTCTCTGTGATGCATGTCAAAAGGGAAAAGAAGTCAAAGGTTCTTTTGAATCTAAGAATGTTGTTAGTACCAATAGACCACTAGAGTTGCTACACCTTGATCTGTTTGGACCAACTAGGACTGCCTCTGTTAGTGGAAAAAAAATATGGTCTAGCTATAGTAGGTGACTACACTTATGTTCCTAGCTCACAAGAATGAGCCTTTCAAGGTCTTCTCTGTATTCTGCAAATGTGTATAGAATGAAAAAGGCATGTGTATCACTTCAATCAGAAGTGACCATGGGGGAGAGTTTGAAAATGATTTATTTCATAAGTTCTGTGAAGAAAGTGGTATAATTCACAACTTCTCAAAACCTAGAACACCACAGCAAAATGGTGTGGTACAGAGAAAGAACAGATCTCTTCAAGAGATGGCTAGAACAATGCTCAATGGTAACCCTGTCCCTAGACACTTCTGGGCTGAACCTGTTAATACTACTTGCTACATTCAGAACAGAATATACATTAGACCAATCTTGAATAAGACTCCTTATGAATTGTGGAAAGGCCGAAAACCCAACATATCTTACTTTTATCCTTTTGGTTGTAAATGCTATATATTGAATACTAAAGATCAACTTGGTAAGTTTGATGCTAAAGTAGATAATGAAATTCTGTTAGGGTATTCTGAATCATCAAAAGGGTTTAGAGTTCATAATTCTAGAACCTTAGTAGTAGAAGAATGTATACATGTCAAGTTTGATGACAAACAGCCTGATAAGAAATTATCAAAGCTTGATGAAGCTATTGCAGATTTGAATCTCGAGGATTCTGAAATTCAAACAAATGTCAAACATGATGATCAAGTGGACGACCCTCAACAACATGAGTCAGAAACTTCAACTTCTCAAGAAAATGTTCAGAGATCTTGGTACTTCAGGAATTATCATCCACAAGATCAAATCATTGGGAATCCTAATGATAAGCTAAGAACCAGATTTACATTCAGAGAGCAAGATGATTCTGCATTAGTCTGAGTTAGAACCAAAGACAGTAGACGAGGCTCTACTGGACGAGGGCTGGATTCTTGCAATGCAGGAAGAACTAAACCAATTTAAGAGAAGTGAAGTGTGGGCTCTTGTGCCTTTACCAAAAGACAAATAAGTTATTGGAACCAAATGGGTTTACAGAAATAAGCTTGATGAAAATGGTAAGGTGATAAGAAATAAAGCTAGACTTGTTGCACAAGATTATTCACAAGAAAAAGGTATAGACTATACTGAAACTTTTGCACCAGTTGCTAGATTAGAGGCAATTCGCATCTTATTATCATTTGATGCACATCATAGTATAATGTTATATCAAATGGATATAAAAAAGTGCCATTCTAAATGGTGTTATTAGTGAGGAAGTATATGTTATGCAACCTTCGGGTTTTGAAAATGAAACCCAACCTGAACACGTATATAAGCTAAGGAAAGCTTTATATAGCCTTAAACAAACTCCTAGAGCTTGGTATGAAAGGTTAAGTTCATTCTTAATGGACAATGGATTTAGTAGAGGAAATGTTGATACAACCTTATTTAGAAAATCCAATAAGTCTAGTTTCATTATTGTTCAAATATATGTTGATGACATAATTTTTTGTGCTACTAATGAATCTCTATGTAAAAAATTCTCTAAGCTTATGCAGAAAGAGTGGAAATGAGCATGATGGGAGAACTCAAGTTCTTTCTTGAACTTCAAGTTAAACAAACAGTGGACGAGGTGTACATTCATCAAACCAAGTACACAAAGGAATTGCTAAAGAAATTCAAGATGGATGATTGCAAACCTATGAACACCCCTGTGCATCCCGCGTCCATACTGAACAAAGATGACAAAGATAAAAAGGTAGACCAAAATGTATATAGAGGTATGATAGGATCTCTGCTATATCTTACTGCGTCTAGACCTGTTATTATGTTCAGTGTATGCTTATGTGCTTGATTTCGATCTGATCCAAGAGAATCTAATTTATCAGTAGTTAAAATAATATTTAGATATTTAAAAGGTACTACTAATCTGGGTTTGTGCTTTAAGAAAAATGGTGATTACAGATTAGTTTGTTTTTGTGATGCTGACTATGCTGGAGATAGAATTGAAAGAAAAAGTGTCATTGGAGGATGTCACTTCATTGGAGCTTATCTAGTCTCATGGTCAAGCAAAAGACAAAGTACTATTGCCTTATCAACTACTGAAGCTGAGTATATTTCAGCTGCTAGTTGTTGCTCACAACTTCTATGGATCAAACATCAATTGGAGGAGTACAATGTGTTTCTAAGTAGTATTCCACTTATGTGTAATAATACTGTGGCAATAAATCTATCTAAGAATCCAATATTGCACTCAAATTCTAAGCATATAGAGATTAACCATCACTTTATTAGAGATTATTTGCAAAAAGGCATTATTGATATACAATTCGTAGATACTGACCATCAATAGGCATATATCTTTACTAAACCTCTTGCAGAGGACATATTCATATTTATTAGAAAACATCTTAATATGATTTGTGTGGATTGACTGTGCGTCCAATGCTTGCTTTTATTGCATGCGCGTCTATTGCATGTGCGTCTATTGCATTCACGTCTATTGCTCAAGTGTGTCCAATGCATGTTACTTGTGCGCCCAGTAGGCATTGCGCCCATTGACTGTTTGCATGGTCTTATCAGACTCGTCTATACTATATTATTAAATTTGCATTAATGTATGTCCAAGACAAATTTAATAATATCCTTTATGCTGAGTCAATTATTTTCATCAATCCCATCAATAGCCTTTTTTACAGTTTCAAAAACATGCGCCACATCAGTACTCATTACTCATTTCTTCACACGTTTTCATTTTTTAAAATTATTTTCTTTGGGAAAACTCTTCAAATTCGAAACATTTTTAAGTAATATTATTTCCTTCTGAAAAACCTTTCGCAATCTTCTCTCTTTGAAGCTTTGTGTGCTATTTTCTTGCTACCAAACCCTAACCTTCAAACCTCAAAAATGGCTTCCTCTTCTGTTGTTTCAACACCAATTTTACTTTGGGATTCTTAAGGACTACAATGTGGATGTTAGGAAGAACATCGATGCTGCTGGTTGGGGAGGACTCTTCGTGGAAAAGGTCTCTGTTTACCCTAATCTGATCAGGGACTTCTGGAGAAACCTGCAAGTTACAGATACTGAGGTATCTGCTATGGTGCTCGGTAAAAGAGTGGTGGTTTCTGAGAAGACAATTTATGAAGCTATTCATTGCGCCCAATAAGGGGTTTTCTTCACTGAGAATTGGGAAAGTGATCTTGGAGGCTCTGAGGTAATTGCTGCCTTTCTGATAAGGCAAGACACAGTTAGAAATCACTCCTGGAAAGCAGTAGAGATGAAGGATGAAGTAAGAATCCTCCATCAAATCCTGAACAAGGTTGTTCTATACAAGACTGGTTCAAAGGATAACCTCTCTACCTTTCATAAGTTTTGTCTCTGTCACTTGGTACAAGAGACCAAGATAAACCTGCCAAGGATTCTATTTAATAGATTCAGGGAATACATAATCTACAGGGAAAAGGCTACTGTCATCCCCTTCTGTCATCTGCTGTCAAAAATCCTTAAAGCTCAAGGAATTTATGACTTCCTTGCTGCCAAGTCACCTGAAGAGCAGGCTGAGATTCTTACTGAGAAAGGCATGTCTGCTGTAGTGTTTGGCAAGATGAACTTGACAAACATGAAACTAAGCACAGTTGCTCAAGCTATTCTAGCCAAGCAAGAAGAAATGTACAAGATTAAGGAAGAATAGGTTGAACTGAACAATGTTGAAGTACTAGGACTGAAGAGGACAGTAAGAAGAAAAACAACTGCTGCAAGGAAACCAATTGCCAAAAATCCAGCTGCTGGCATTGTGATCAGGGAACAAGCTGTTGTTGCCCCTCAACCTGCCATATCTCATAAAAGGACAAGGAATCTAGTCCTGTCCCATAATGAAGATGAAGATGAAGATGATGAGAACAATGTCCCCATTGGTGATGTGTTGAAGAAGCAGAAAACTGCTATTGCTGTTGCTATTCCTACCAGAAGAAGGCAACCCTCAAGGAAAACTAAGTCCATTGTGACTCCTGAGGTAAACATCCCTACTAATGATCCTGTCCAATTAGTAGTAGATGCCTTAGTAGAAAGCATAGAAAATAGGAATGATGTTGTTGTTGCATCTGATTCTGTGTACATTCCCGCACTACCATCACCATAAACCACTTCACCATAAACAGCCTTACCTGCCAACTCACCTGTTCAAACCTCACCAAACAGACCACAATTTCAACCAATCCTTCCTGCAGATGATCCCTGTTTCAATCAACCAGATGATGTAGGAATTAACCCTAGTGCACCCTTTCCCAAAATGCCAAGAACCAAATTTCCTTACACTAACCCTTCAGTTCTCTATGATGACAAAGTTGAAAGCTGGGCCAAAGTCAAAAGAGACTGGAAAATACTCTATCACAAGAATGAACCAGAACCAGAGTCAACCAGACCTTTCTATCCCCTACCTGAATACGAGAATGAGCCTGAACCTACCTACACCCCATGGCATGTACCCATTCCTTATGTACACACTCATCCACTCCCATCCGCCCTATACAACCACATTGGACCTGCCCTTACTCACCTTCCACAAGAGAAATTTCCACCCAAAAAGATCTACCCTAACCGAATCAAATCCCCACCCTTCAAACCTTTCTCAGATGGTGTCTACAGGCACATTATACTTGATTGGACTAAGGACCCCTGCAAAGCAAAAGCTCCAACAATTCTGCACAAAAGGTCAATAACAGATGGAAGACCAAAGTTCATTCTGGACAGAGAGACATCTTGGGTGACATTTAGGCATCCAAGTGTATATGGCAAATCTGTTGGTATTGTAGATCATCTCATGTATGCCTTCTTGCAAAATGAATTTGAGCTGCCAAGATATGCGAGAGATGCCAATTTTGTCCCACCATCATGGCTGTTCCATACCCTAGAGAAAACAAATATTGGAGTCAGACCTTACATGATTTCTCCAAGACTACCTATGATAGACTTGAACAAGGATAAGGATCCAAAGAAGCGAATGAGCACTTCAAAGAAGCTAGAAAACAACTATTGCATGATCTCAGTTGTTACTGCAGTCTCAGGTGGTCAAAATATAATAGACTTCTGGATGTCACAATCTATTGAAGACATATCTGAAGATGCTGCAGTTGATATTTGGATAAGTCATATGATGAATTGTGATAAGGAAGCTTCATCCTCTGGACTGAGTGAACAAGATAAGATAAGCATTCCAAAAGTTAGAGGAAAGTGTGGACTCTCCAATGTCAGGTTCTACATTCACAAGGACACTCTAGGAATTCCTCTCATAAGTCCTATATATGAGGAAGACCATGTTCATTGGGCTAAAGAGTTTCCTCCTCCTGTACTCACTCTTGCTTCATCACCACCACCATCTCCTCCTTCTGAGCATACTGAAGAAGAAATCATAGTTGAAGAACCGGATTTGAATGTTGATACCGCTCAACCAGTAACTGAGAATGAGGAAGTTGCTGAGTCTGCTCCAAGACTACGTACTTCTGAAAAGAACCCATCTCAGCCATTGGCTGACAGTCATCCTTCCACATAATCAACCTCAAAATTCTAGAGCTATAAGCACCTTTCAAGGTCAAGCACATGCTCAAGACAGTGCTGAAAGCTCAAGACTTACTCTGCCTCAATTTTGAAGAGATTACTGGAAATATCATAGAGGAAAAAGTCAAAGTGGAAGTCAAGGAACAAGTCAAGGAGCAATTTGCTGAAGCTTTGGCTCCAATGAATGTGATGATCAACCAAATGATGAGCATTCTTCAAAGCTTCCAACAAAGCCATAATCTGCCTGCTCAACCTCATCCACCTCCACCAAATCAGAACCCTCCTCCTCCACCTCCACCCTCTTCTTAGTTCTCTTTTTATTCCTTAACTGACAGTGATGGTCCACTCCTGTTTCCTTTTTGTCTAATGACAAAAAAGGGGGGAGAAATGATAGGATTAAATTCTTTTATATATAAAGTCAGCTTTTGGACATACGTATCTATTTTCACATGCATACTGCTTTGTTGCATACTTGTGCTTGATACGATCTGATACTTTATTGCTTATTGTTATCTTTGATATATCTCTATAGTTGGACTTATAAGCTCTGATACTATGTTTAGCTCTGATACTATGTTTTTGAATACAACATGATTGATCTGATAAATTAAATCTGATGTGCTGCTACTTATCTGTTTTACTCTTTAAGTTTGAATGCTTTGTCTTAGGGGAGCTCTGTAGCTCTCCTAGACTTTGCTCACTCAAATTTAATTGGTTTTTGTCATCATCAAAAAGGGGGAGATTGTTAGAACCAAAGTGGTTTTGGATTAAAATAATCTATTAAGTTTTGATGTTAACAAAAATGTTAAATTTGTATGGCAAAGTGTTGTAAAAGATCTAACTTGTTTGTTATAAGTATGCAGGGTCTATTTGATTTATACGAGTCAGAGGAACTTAAAATTAAAGTATAGAATCTATCAGATTCTATTTTGATCCTCTAGACGAGTCTACAACTCTTGGTAAAATTCTGAGTCTATTAGCTTTATGGTAGACGAGATCGTAAAATTAATTATGATAGACGAGATCTTAGAATCAAATAAGGTAGATAAGTTGCTAAGTCTAAAGAAAAATCAAGTAGACGAGACATTAAAATATAACAAGTCCAAATACTTGATAGATGAGTAGTCTCACTAGACGCCACGTCAGCAGACGAGCTCTTAAGTATAGCACTTCCAACTCTCGGAACTAGATGAAAAGTCTGTAGACGCATTATCAGTAGACAAGCCCGTCTCGCTGATAAGTTAATATTGCACGTCCAAAGACCTGCGCATCCACTAGTTTTAAAACGTGAACCTGTCTAAACTTAAATGTATTTATTTCAAATGATTGCTTATTTAATTCAAAGAATATATGTCTTTTTACCCTTGCTGCTTCTATTGTTAAAATCTTTACCTCTTGGATAACAGAACTTCGTACCATCGAAACCATAAACCTTTATACTCTGGAAACTACATTTTTGTAAAGATCAAGTCAAGTACAAAGATGGAAAGTCAGAAAGCAACCTTTGGTACAACAGAGAAGTGACAGCTCTACTTTGAGCATTCCTCTGATAATCAAAAGCACTTCTCCAAGAATCATATCAAGTTATCAGTCTCAAAGGATCCAAGCATTTAATGCTATATCTAAACGGATACAATTTGAAGACCGTTGAAGAAGATCAAGACAGAAAATCACTTCATCTATATATATACTTAAAGAACTTCAAGAAGTTATATACACGCAGAGATATACATACACAAGTGACATACACATGAAGCTATGATATCATAGTTCAAAAACTCTGTTGAATTTGTAAAAACAAGTTTACTTGTAAACCTTGTTGATCTTAAACTTTCAAATCCTCAGACATAGTGAGTTCTTTGATCAAATCAGTTAATCTCTTTGTTAGAGTTAGAGCCTGAAGAGGCTTGGTAGAGAAAGAATACTTGTAGCCTGAAGAGGTGTTGAATACTTGTAATCTATTTGGAGAACAGTGGATAAAACCTTCAGGTAAAAGGGACTGGACGTAGCTCTTGGTTGGAAGAAAGTGAACCAGGATAAAACACTTGTGTGATTCTTCTAACCCTTATATTTTACAATCTTTGTTTATACTAACTGTGGGGCTTTGAATATGAGTTTGTTAACTCTTCAAAAACGTTTTCCTGTTTGTGTATTATTTCTATTGTTGTGCTTGTAAAAGGTTTGAGAAAAGGCTTTTTCGAAAAACTGTTAAGAAACACAATTCAACCCCCCTTCTTGTGTTTCCCTGTGTCAACTTCAAAGCCGAATCCTGGTCAACACAAATGTAATGTTGATGCCGCGTTATTCAGTGACCAGAATTACTTTGGTCTGGGAATGTATCTTAGAAATACGGATAGGGAATTTGTGAAGGCACAAACTGCATGGTACCAAGGGGTTCCTCAAGCACAAGAGGTAGATGCTTTGGGATGTCTAGAAGTGATCAAATGGTTAGGGGATATGAGAATCCACAATTGTAACACCCCGTTTTTCATATGCTTCTTTATCGGTAAATACATGCTTTAATGTGTTTATTTTCGATAAAATCCAGAAGATGATTTTATTTAAAATAAAATCATTTTCTTGTGTTGTTTTACCATATGAAGCCCCAATAAAATTTTCAGTCGAAAATTCAGACGAAAACCGGTCTGGGTTCTCACTACCGGTACAAGTTCACTAAGCTAGAAACAAAATTTTAATTCGTGAACGAGACAGTCAGTGTTTTTATGACGTTTTGTGTGGGTTTGGTAAATTTTCGAATTTTGTTGTCCGGAAATAACATATAATATTTTATCCGGACGAAACCTTCAGAAAATACGATCGGATGTGCAATCGGGTACGTATTTAAGCAGTTAAAGGAACCCTAAAGGAGGAGAAAAGGCTTGATGGGAAGTCTCATTAAATGCTTATGACACACCTAAGGAAAAAGAAAATCCTTATGTCATTCCAAAATCTTACTTTTCAACTTTCTCTCTCGAATCACATCACATCACATTAACTCTTTAACCTCTCTTCAAGCAACTCATCTTCTTTCTTCTTCTCCCTCTCAAGGCCGTGCACCTCCATCTTTCCTCTATAAATATCACTCATCAACTTCACTTCATCACTTTCCTTTCTCCTACTCCACTCTTAAGCTTTCATCTTTTTAACTTCAAGCTTCCAAAGCTCTTGTTTTTATTCTCCTATTCACTAAGTGTTATTCATCAAAGTTGTTCCTCTTGTTTAGGGTAATACTCTCATGTATTCTTTTCTTTAAAAACTTCATCTTTTTCTAAAGTTTCTTCTTTATGTCATATATGAGCTTTTATCTTCAAAAATCTCTCAAAAATGGTAGAAAACTCCTTTTGAGTTGAAACCAATTTCTATGGTCTTGTATTTACTTGTAGTTTAACATACTAAAAGGTTGTGTAAAACAAAGTTTCCTAACCTATACTTTCAAATGAGGCCGAACCATGCATGTGGTTTAGATGGATCTTGTTTCAACTTTTATAAATATGAGTTTGTATTTAAAGATTTGTTTTCCCAAAATGATCATGGACTAAGGCTCCTTTATGTTAAAGGATGCTATGTCTAAAGTGATTGGAAAGTTTAAAGATTTGTTTTCCCAAAATGATCATGGACCAAGGCTCCTTTATGTTAAAGGATGCTATGTCTAAAGTGATTGGAAAGTTTAAAGATTTTTATTATACTCTTATGTCATTTACTTTTATTTCATTTATATTTATGTCGTTTACTTTGTGTCATTTACATTATGTCATTTACTTTTATGTCATTTATATTTATGCCATTTACTTTATGTCAATTACTTTATGCCATTTACATTATGTCATTTACTTTTATGTCATTTATATTTATGCCATTTATTTTATGTCATTTACATTATGTCATTTACTTTATGTCATTTATGTTTATGTCATTTATGATTCATTTACTTTTGTCATTATACTTTAATCCTTTATAATCCTATGTTGCTTTCAAGATGATCATAGACTTGAGCTCCATAAGTTATTGGATGCTAAAAGGTCTAAGAGATTGGAAGAATTTAAAGATTTTTATCATAAAAACCCAAGGATGGCCGAATCTTAAAGGTTATGGACCTAGGGTGTTTCGTTTTTCATTTTCCAAAGTGATCATGGTTTTGAGCTCCTTACTATTAATGGATGCTAAACCAAAGAGATTGGAAATTTTAAATGTTCCTAGCTTATTTTATTGGTCAAGGCCGAATCTCCATCAAAGTGTAACTTGGTGGGATTTTTGTTCAACTTTGTTTTAAGTAATCATGTTTTTAAACTCTTAGCACTTGAGGATCATAAATCCCTAAGTTGCATATGTTTTGGAAACTTCTAACCCTAAGTTGTTGGTTGAGTTCTAATCCTTTGAACCTTGTGTCTTGAAACTTAGACTTGCCTCCTAACCAACCTTGAAGAACGTCCGCGAAACTGTTTATTTTCTTGCATTCTCTAACCTTCTTAAGGTAAGAGGGGATTTCCTAAAGATATTCAATAACTGTATGCATGTGTGTATGTGTTTAATTGGATATTTACATGTTTATTGAGCTTACTTGATTATCTAATGTACTTGAACTGTTATGCTATTATCTGATGTTGAACTGTACTTGTTCTAAATGATATAATGCATATATGTGATGAATTGCTTTCAACCGTGATATTAGCATTGAACTGATGATATATACTGTTGTTGATTGAGAGTTTTCTATGCCAGACGTGCTTCTGCGCTCAACCGTTATAAGGATTAAAAACCTTAATAAGCTTTGAAGATGAAGGGATTGGTGTTCTTTTCCAAAAGCTCTCTAAACTTAAAGTACTAGTTTTAAATGTTGAAATGGTTTTGGTGTATTATTGTTATACAAGAGAAAAATCATTTTCAAACTATGTGTCTTCAAGTGAAAACTTTCAAGATTATTTGGCAATATCCTATTGGGGGAAATATTTCAAAGATAAAAGAATTTCAAAGATGCTTTATAAAAAGATTTTCAAAGAAAAGGTTTTTCCTAAATATTTTAGAAACTTTCCGATAACCTGGATAGGTTATCGAGGATTCGGTTTTGAATTTGTTTTTTTCACTGAACGAAAAATAAGTACTTATGAAAGAGAATCTAGTACGCGAGACGTCGCCTCTAGTATTCAGTGATGCGCACGTGATCTTGGATCAGTGTTAATTCGGGACTACAAGTCCTGGCTATGATATTATGGACTGAGTGTCCAATTCTCGAAATGGAGGACAGTTCGTTCTGATTTCGTTGTGATGGACTTAGGTCCTAATCACGTTGTGTTGGACTGTGTATTCTAACCGCGTGTGATGAACATGATTAAAGGTGAAGGTTGTTTTCTACGACCACAACCCTTGACTGTGGCCATGGTCTTGGGCATTGTGATTGAGCGTTCGGACTATGAGTCCTATGCTTCTGAGTTTTCAAGTGATGGGGAAATGATGATTTAAGTCGTTAGCTTTGAGCAGCGACGGTGAAAAGAATGAACACAAAGAAATCCTTTTAAATAAAATATTTTCTCATGTGCATTTCCCCAAGAAGATGTGCTATTGATGAATATATCAGATACAAAGGTGGTATCTGGGAGTCTGTCCATGTAAACCGAGTGAAGAGGCACATGTGACGTTGCTCGTCCTGAGACCTTAATGCATGAGGGTAAGGAGGCAACAGCCCGGTGGGCTAGAGATTGACCAACTCTAATTCTTCTCCAGTGAAAAACGGTGTTGATATCTCATGAGATTAAGTTAGAGCCTGATATTGAAGTGCCATGCATATTTTCGAAAGATTGACTGTGCGGGTTTGATGCCCTTTGATATAACACTGATATATTGTGTATATGCATGATTTAACTGCTTATATGTTTCTGTGATGTATGTATCATGTATATGGTTGTTGTGGGATATATCTTATGACGGTATCTCACTCTTGCACAACTGTATGTTTTGTTCTTTTCTCCTTGCATCGGGAACGCACGTGCTCTTAGATGGATCCGGACGTTCCCCTGGCACCGACGAACTCGAGGAATGAGGTCTTCGATCACGCTGGGGCGGCGGGGAGTTGGACCATACATGAAGGAGGGACGACTGCGACTTATCGGGGACCAATCACAACTACTGAGACAAATGCCAACGGAGTACCCATACGGAGAATCCATACCGTCGAGACTAGGACTGTGGCGCTTCCACCTCCATGGTTCTACCTCCACACGCTACAGGTCACCAGACTTCTTCATGAGCACCTTGACCCAGTCGAACTGCTCGTAGAGGATCCAGTGGAAGAGGATCCCGAAGAGGATCCTGAGGAAGAACCCTATGAGTTCATAGAGGTCGAGGACGAGGAGGAGGAAGAGCCAGAGTACCATCCACAGGATCCCGGCGACGACGACATGATTATCGATGATGGCGGCGACGTTATTGATCCGGCAAGTGGTACCTCGTCTAAAGGTAGCATCTGCGGTCACTCCGCGTGCAGGAGGCATGGATAGATTGCTGTTGGATTTTGGAGTTGCCCCGATGGTCCCTTGGCTTTTAGAGCAATATTTTGAGCTTTATGCCCGATTCCCTATACCCAGTGTGATGTTATCTTTTACCTACTTCTTCAGTTTTTGTATCGCATGAGTTGGCCATTCGATAAGGCCTGTCTTGTAACCTTAAAAACCTAAGATCCCAAGTGGGTCGGCTATATATTTATATGTATGATGTTTATTCACATGTTCTGAGTGTTCATCATTGTTTCTTAACTACCGCTTAGAGAAAAAAAAAATGAGTACCCTTTTCAGTAACCTTCTAATAAAGGTTATATTTCCGAAGGCGACCAGCGTTTTAAATAAGTTTCTTTTCCGCAAATGAGTAACCATGTGATGCCTGGTTTTAGGGTGTCACATTAGTTGGTATCAGAGCTAGTCGAGTCTTTCGGGAATGTTTGGGTTTAGGTCTGTTGTGTCGAAGTTGTGTTTTTCTCTGACTGGATATTGTTTGAATTACCTCCTTGAGGTAATGTGTGATAAACCGTGGTTCACACTCCTTTTCTGGCTGATATCTGACTGCTTGTGTGGTATAGGTCAGTATGAACCAAAGAGGTGCTCGTGGAGGTGGACGAGGTTACGGAGGAATGGATTTTGCTGCCCAAGCACTGGCCGACGTGGCTGCGGCCATAGCTCTTCAAACAGCGAATACTGCTGCCCAGAACCAACAAGAGCAACAGAGGGCAGAACAAGCAGCAGAGGGAAGACATCTAGACGCTTTCCGACGTCAGAATCCGTCGCAGTTTGATGGTGACGTGGATCCAATTAAGGCTGACCTTTGGATTCAGGAGCTAGAAAAGATCTTCGACCTGGTACACACTCCAGAGGAATCTAAGGTACCTTATTCCGTGTTCCAGCTAGTGGGCGATGCTGAGTACTGGTGGAAGGGCACCAGGCAGTTGTTGGAGGCTGAGCACCAGGCGATCACCTGGGGAGTATTTTGTGGCAAGTTTCTAGACAAATACTTTCCTCAGAGTGCCAAAAAAGAGAAGGAGCAGGAGTTCATGAGGTCTGGGTCGGCGGGACTGACAAGAGGGGAGTATGCAGCGAGGTTTGAATCCCTTGCCAAGTATTTCCGTTTCTTTCAAGACAATCCCAGTGAGGAATGGAAGTGTGAACAGTTTGAAGCCGGGTTTTGCGCTTCGAGATTAAAGAATCGGTGTTGCCGTTGGAGATCGGGAACTTCCAAGCACTAGTGGAAAAGTCTTGGGAAAATTGAGATGATGCGCAGAGGAAGGGATAACAAGGGAAGCGCGGGGAGGAGCTGTTCGTCCTAAGAGCCAGAATCAAGGCGAGAATTCAAAATGGAAGCGAGAACCAGAGGAAGCCGTATCACCAGGCGTCTAGCTACAACCGGAAAACAACAAGCTCGTCCCAATGTTTCAGGGACAGGAAGTGGAGGCCAGAGAAACAACGATCAAGGCCAAGAGAGGAGATGTTACAGGTGTGGAGATTCGAGCCACCTGGCAAATGCTTGTCCAAAGAAGGGTAACAAGTGTAACAACTATGACCGCGTGGGACACTTGGAGAAGGTGTGTCGTGCACCAAAGAGAGAGCATCATGTCAACCATGCTAGAATAAACAAGCCAACCGTTAAGGGAAGAGTGTATACCATGAGTGGTGCTGAGGCATCGAACTCCGACGATCTCGTGCAAGGTAAGTGTGACATTGCTGGTAATCTTTTGACTGTACTTTTTGATTCAGGCGCAACTCATTCTTTTATTTCGATGGATCGTGTGAAAATTCTAAACTTTCCTGTTTCTTCCTTGCCATATAATCTGATTGTTTCTACCCCAACTGCTGAACCTGTGACCGTTAATTCGGTTTGCTTAAACTGTCCTATCATCGTACAAAATAGACATTTTCTTGTAGACTTGATCTGTTTGCCTTTAGTACATTTAGATGTAATCTTAGGCATGGATTGGTTATCTTTCAACCATATCCTAATAGATTGTGCTCAGAAAACCTTAATCTTTAAGGAGGAGATTTCTGGATTTTTATCTGCTAGTCAGGTAAGAGCTTCTTTGAAAGAAGGAGCTCGAGGTTACATGTTACTGTTTTCCTTGGACGCCGAGAGCGAGTATGACTTGGATTCCATACCTGTCGTTCGAGAGTTTCCTGAGGTTTTCCCGAGGATGTACCGGATTGCCACTGTTCGGGAGATCGAGTTCGCAATTGATCCGACTCCGTGCACCGGACCAATATCTATGGCGCCATATCGTATGTCGCCATTAGAGTTAGAAACCTTGAAGGACCAACTTGAGGAGCCGATGAGGAAGGAGTTTATACGACATAGTGTGTCACCGTGGGGAGCTCCGATCTGCTAGTAAGGAAGAAAGACGGAATCGCTAGACTCGTGTGTGGACTTTCATCGCTTAAACAAAGTCACGATTAAAAACAGATATCCTCTTCCAAGGATCGATGATCTTATGGATCGATTACGTGGAGCGGCGGTGTTTTCAAAGATAGATCTGCGGTCGAGATACCACCAGATATCGAGTAAAAGCGGAAGATGTTCCCAAGACAAAGTTTTCGAACGTGCTATGGGCATTATGAGTATTTGGTGATGCCGTTTGGAGTGACGAATGCACCTGCTATATTCATGGACTATATGAATAGGATCTTTCGGCCCTTTTTGGATCAGTTCGTAGTCGTCTTCATTGATGACATACTGATCTATTCTCCGGACAAGGAGACTCACGCTGAACATCTTAGCATTGTTCTTCAGATCCTGAGAGAGAAACAACTCTATGAGAAACCAGAGAATTGTGAATTTTGGTTGGATCAAGTTCAATTCTTGGGGCACGTAATATCCCGCGAAGGAACCGCTGTGGATCCGACGAAGGTCGAGGCTGTTTTGGAATGGGAAAGGCCAACAACGGCAACGGAAATCCGTAGTTTTGTGGGTTTGGCTGGCTACTATCGAAGGTTCATTGAAGGATTTTCCAAGATTGTAGGACCTCTCACCTAGTTGACGCGTAAGGACCAAACGTTCGTGTGGACAGAAGCCTGTGAGAAAAGCTTCCAAGAGCTTAAAAGGAGATTGACAACCTCACCAGTATTGATCCTACCTGATCCCAAGGAATCTTTTGAGGTTTACTGTGATGCTTCGCATCAGGGTTTGGGCCGTAGTCGATGCAAAATCGGAAAGTGGTGGCTTATGCTTCGAGGCAGTTGAAGATTCATGAGAGGAACTATCCGACGCACGATTTAGAACTGGCTGCTGTGGTCTTCGCTTTAAAAATCTGGAGACATTACTTGTATGGAGCTACTTTTAATGTTTTCAGTGACCATAAAAGCTTGAAGTACCTGTTTAATCAGAAGGAGTTGAATATGCATCAGAGACGTTGGTTGGAATTCCTGAAAGATTATGACTTTCAACTACAGTATCACCCTGGAAAGGCGAATGTAGTGGCTGATGCCTTGAGCAGGAAGACAATTCACGCATCAGTGATGATGGTTAAAGAACATGAACTGCTGGAAAAATTCCGAGATCTAAGTTTGTTAGTGGAAAGTACACCATGGAAACTGTGTCTGAACAGGACCACCGTGTCAAATGGATTAATGGTACAGATAAAGGAGAAGCAAGAGACTGATCAGTATCTACAGACAGAAAGGGACTTGGTACGTCAAGGAGCTCTGTCAGAATTTAGAGAAGGAACAGATGGAATTTTGAGGTTTGGAGAGCGAGTCTGTGTACCTGAGGATGCTGAGATGAGGAAGCTGATTTTAGAAGAAGCTCATAAGAGCAGACTGAGTATGCACCCAGGAGCCACGAAGATGTATCAAGATCTAAAGAAGTTGTATTGGTGGTATGGAATGAAGAGAGATGTAATGGAATACGTCGCTTCTTGTTTAATATGTCAAAAAGCCAAAGTGGAACACCGGAGACCATGGAATGTTACGCTCTTTAGATATTCCAGAATGGAAATGGGATGGAATCTCAATGGATTTCGTGACCAGCTTTACCAAGGACTAAGAAGGGGTATGAGGCGATATGGGTAATAGTGGACCGACTGACTAAGTCAGCTCACTTTTTGCCAATCAATATGAGATACTCTATGGAGAAGTTAACCCAACTGTACATCGGAGAGATTGTTAGACTACATGGTGTGCCTTCAAGTATTGTCTCAGACCGAGACCCGCGATTTACATCAAGGTTTTGGCAGAGTTTGCAAGAATCACTTGGAACGAAACTCAGATTGAGTTCCGCGTATCATCCATGCACGGATGGACAATCGGAAAGAACAATCCAGTCACTAGAGGACTTGCTTGAGAGCTTGTATTTTGGAGGATGTCGGGAGTTGGGAAGAGTCCCTACCATTGATAGAATTTACCTACAATAATAGCTTCCATTCAAGCATTGGAATGGCACCTTATGAGGCCCCGTATGGTCGGGCGATGTCGAACGCCTTTGTGTTGGTACCAGGATGGTGAGAGTTTGCTATTGGGCCCGGACTTCGTGCAACAAACAACGAAAAGGTGAAAATGATCCAGGAGAAAATGAGGACAACTCGTGAGTCCGACGTAAGAGCTACGCAGACAAGAGACGACGACCTCTAGAGTTTGAGGAAGGCGAACATGTATTCTTGAGAGTCACGCCAACGACCGGGATTGGCAGAGTACTAAAGTCCGAGAAAGCTTACACCCAAGTTCATTGGACCCTACCAAATTCTTCGTCGTGTAGGTCCAAAGAGCTTATAAAATATCTTTACCACCATTTCTTTCCAATATCCATGATGTTTTTCATGTCTCTCACTTGAGAAAATACATTCCCGATCCATCACATATCATAAAGCCTCGATAAAGTACAGTTAAAAGAGAACCCCGTCCTTTGTGACTTCGCCGACACGAATCGTGGATAGGATGACAAAGCGGCTCAGAGGTAAACAAATTCCTTTGGTCAAAGTCATCCGGAATGAGACAACAGGAGAAGCAACGTGGGAAGCCGAGGACAATATGAAGTTGCAGTACCCTGAAGTTATTTCAAGGTACGTAATTTCGAGGACGAAATTCTTTTAGAGGGGTAGAGTTGTAACACCCCGTTTTTCGATGCTTTTTTATCGGTAAATACATGCTTTAATGTATTTATTTTCGATAAAATCCAGAAGATGATTTTATTTAAAATAAAATCATTTTCTTGTGTTGTTTTACCATATGAAGCCCCAATAAAATTTTCAATTTAAAATTCGACTTAAAACCTAGTCCGGGTTCTCACTACCTGTACAAGTTTACTCGAGCTAGAAACAAAATTTTAATTCGTGAACGAGACAGTTAGTGTTTTTATGACGTTTTGTGTGGGTTTGGTAAATTTTCGAATTTTGTTGCCCTAAAATAAAATATAATATTTTATCCTGGACGAAACCTTCGAAAATACGATCGGATGTGCAACCTGATTACGTATTTAAGCAGTTAAAGGAACCCTAAAGGAGGAGAAAAGGCTTGATGGGAAGTCTCATTAAATGCTTATGACACACCTAAGGAAAAAGAAAATCCTTATGTCATTCCAAAATCTTACTTTTCAACTTTCTCTCTCCAATCACATCACATCACATTAACTCTCTAACCTCTCTTCAAGCAACTCATCTTCTTTCTTCTTCTCCCTCTCAAGGCCGTGCACCTCCATCTTTCCTCTATAAATATCACTCATCAACTTCACTTCATCACTTTCCTTTCTCCTACTCCACTCTTAAGCTTTCATCTTTTAACTTCAAGCTTCCAAAGCTCTTGTTTTTATTCTCCTATTCACTAAGTGTTATTCATCAAAGTTGTTCCTCTTGTTTAGGGTAATACTCTCATGTATTCTTTTCTTTAAAAACTTCATCTTTTTCTAAAGTTTCTTCTTTATGTCATATATGAGCTTTTATCTTCAAAAATCTCTCAAAAATGGTAGAAAACTCCTTTTGAGTTGAAACCAATTTCTATGGTCTTGTATTTACTTGTAGTTTAACATACTAAAAGGTTGTGTAAAACAAAGTTTCCTAACCTATACTTTCTAATGAGGCCGAACCATGCATGTGGTTTAGATGGATCTTGTTTCAACTTTTACAAATATGAGTTTGTATTTAAAGATTTGTTTTCCCAAAATGATCATGGACTAAGGCTCCTTTATGTTAAAGGATGCTATGTCTAAAGTGATTGGAAAGTTTAAAGATTTGTTTTCCCAAAATGATCATGGACCAAGGCTCCTTTATGTTAAAGGATGCTATGTCTAAAATGATTGGAAAGTTTAAAGATTTTTATTATACTCTTATGTCATTTACTTTTATTTCATTTATATTTATGCCATTTACTTTGTGTCATTTACATTATGTCATTTACTTTTATGTCATTTATATTTATGCCATTTACTTTATGTCATTTACTTTATGCCATTTACATTATGTCATTTACTTTTATGTCATTTATGATTCATTTACTTATGTCATTATACTTTAATCCTTTATAATCCTATGTTGCTTTCAAGATGATCATAGACTTGAGCTCCATAAGTTATTGGATGCTAAAAGGTCTAAGAGATTGGAAGAATTTAAAGATTTTTATCATAAAAACCCAAGGATGGCCGAATCTTAAAGGTTATGGACCTAGGGTGTTTCGTTTTTCATTTAACAAAGTGATCAAGGTTTTGAGCTCCTTACTATTAATGGATGCTAAACCAAAGAGATTGGAAATTTTAAATGTTCCTAGCTTATTTTATTGGTCAAGGCCGAATCTCCATCAAAGTGTAACTTGGTGGGATTTTTGTTCAACTTTGTTTTAAGTAATCATGTTTTTAAACTCTTAGCACTTGAGGATCAAAAATCCCTAAGTTGCATATGTTTTGGAAACTTCTGACCCTAAGTTCTTGGTTGAGTTATAATCCTTTGAACCTTGTGTCTTGAAACCTAGACTTGCCTCCTAACCAACCTTGAAGAACGTCCGCGAAACTGTTTATTTTCTTGCATTCTCTTACCTTCTTAAGGTAAGAGGGGATTTCCTAAAGATATTCAATAACTGTATGCATGTGTGTATGTGTTTAATTGGATATTTACATGTTGATTGAGCTTACTTGATTATCTAATGTACTTGAACTGTTATGCTATTATCTGATGTTGAACTGTACTTGTTCTAAATGATATAATGCATATATGTGATGAACTGCTTTCAACTGTGATATTAGCATTGAACTGATGATATATACTTGTTGATTGAGAGTTTGCTAAGCCGACGTCGTCTCGCTCAACCGTTATAAGGATTAAAAACCTTAATAAGCTTTGAAGATGAAGGGATTGATGTTCTTTTCCAAAAGCTCTCTAAACTTAAAGTACTAGTTTTAAATGTTGAAATGGTTTTGGTGTACTATTGTTATACAAGAGAAAAATCCTTTTCGAACTATGTGTCTTCAAGTGAAAACTTTCAAGATTATTTGGCAATATCCTATTGGGGGAAATATTTCAAAGATAAAAGAATTTCAAAGATGCTTTATAAAAAGATTTTCAAAGAAAAGGTTTTTCCTAAATATTTTAGAAACTTTCCGATAACCTGGATAGGTTATCGAGGATTCGGTTTTGAATTTGTTTTTTTCACTGAACGAAAAATAAGTGCTTATGAAAGAGAATCTAGTACGCGAGACGTCGCCTCTAGTATTCAGTGATGCGCACGTGATCTTGGATCAGTGTTAATTCGGGACTACGAGTCCTGGCTATGATATTATGGACTGAGAGTCCAATTCTCGAAATGGAGGACAGTTCGTTCGATTTCGTTGTGATGGACTTAGGTCCTAATCACGTTGTGTTGGACTGTGTATTCTAACCGCGTGTGATGAACATGCTTAAAGGTGAAGGTTGTTTTCTACGACCACAACCCTTGACTGTGGCCACGGTCTTGGGCCTTGTGATTGAGCGTTGGACTATGAGTCCTATGCTTCGAGTTTTCAAGTGATGGGGAATGATGATTTAAGTCGTTAGCTTTGAGCAATGACAAAGGAAAAGAATGAACACAAAGAAATCCTTTTAAATAAAATATTTTCTCATGTGCATTTCCCCAAGAAGACGTGCTATTGATGAATATATCGGATACAAAGGTGGTATCTCGGGAGTCTCATCCCATGTAAACCGAGTGAAGAGGCACATGTGACGTTGCTCGTCCCGAGACCTTAATGCATGAGGGTAAGGAGGCAACTGCGCCTGGGCTAGAGATTGACCAACTCTAATTCTTCTCCGGTGGAAAACGGTGTTGATATCTCATGAGATTAAGTTAGAGCCTGATATTGAAGTGCCATGCATATTTTCGAAAGATTGACTTGTAAGGGTTTGATGCCCTTTGATATAACACTGATATATTGTGTATATGCATGATTTAACTGCTTATATGTTTCTGTGATGTATGTATCATGTATATGGTTGTTGTGGGATATATCTTATGACGCTATCTCACTCTTGTACAACTGTATGTTTTGTTCTTTTCTCCTTGCATCGGGAACGCACGTGCTCTTAGATGGATCCGGGACGTTCCCTGGCACCCCACGTAACTCGAGGAATGAGGTCTTCGATCACGCTGGGGCGGCGGGGAGTTGGACCATACATGAAGGAGGGACGACTGCGACTTATCGGGGACCGATCACGACTACTGAGACAAATGCCAACGGAGTACCCATACGGAGAATCCATACCGTCGAGACTAGGACTGTGGCGCTTCCACCTCCATGGTTCTACCTCCACACGCTACAGGTCACCAGACTTCTTCATGAGCACCTTGACCCAGTCGAACCGCTCGTAGAGGATCCAGTGGAAGAGGATCCCGAAGAGGATCCTGAGGAAGAATCCTATGAGTTCATAGAGGTCGAGGACGAGGAGGAGGAAGGGCCAGAGTACCATCCACAGGATCCCGGCGACGACGACATGATTATCGATGATGGCGGCGACGTTATTGATCCCACAAGTGGTACCTCGTCTCAAAGGTAGCATCTCGGTCACTCCGCGTCACGGGGAGGCATGGATAGATTGCTGTTGGATTTTGGAGTTGCCCCGATGGTCCCTTGGCTTTTAGAGCAATATTTTGAGCTTTATGCCCGATTCCCTATACCCAAGCAGTGATGTTATCTTTTACCTACTTCTTCGCTTTTGTATCAGTATGGGTTGGCCGATTCGATAAGGCCTGTCTTGTAACCGAGAAACCTAAGATCCCAAGTGGGTCGGCTATATATTTATATGTATGATGTTTATTCACATGTTGAAAGTGTTCATCATTGTTTCTTAACTACCGCTTAGAGAAAAAAAAAAATGAGTGCCCTTTTCAAGAACCTTCTAATAAAGGTTATATTTCCGGCGACCAGCGTTTTAAATAAGTTTCTTTTCCGCAAATGAGTAACCATGTGATGCCTGGTTTTAGGGTGTCACATTAGTTGGTATCGGAGCTAGTCGAGTCTTTTCGGGAATGTTTGGGTTTAGGTCTCAGTGTCGAAGTTGTGTTTTTCTCGCGATGATATTGTTTGAATTACCTCCTTGAGGTAATGTGTGATAAACCGTGGTTCACACTCCTTTTCTGGCTGATATCTGACTGCTTGTGTGGTATAGGTCAGTATGAACCAAAGAGGTGCTCGTGGAGGTGGACGAGGTTACGGAGGAATGGATTTTACTGCCCAAGCACTGGCCGACGTGGCTGCGGCCATAGCTCTTCAAACAGCGAATCACGCTGCCCCGTAACCAACAAGAGCAACAGAGGGCGGAACAAGCGGCAGGGAAGACATCTAGACGCTTTCCACGCCGGAATCCGTCGCAGTTTGATGGTGACGTGGATCCAATTAAGGCCGACCTTTGGATTCGTGAGCTAGAAAAGATCTTCGACCTGGTACACACTCCCGAGGAATCTAAGGTACCTTATTCCGTGTTCCAAATGTAGTGGGCGTCTTGAGTACTTGTGGATGGGCACCAGGCAGTTGTTGGAGGCTGAGCACCAGGCGATCACCTGGGGAGTATTTTGTGGCAAGTTTCTAGACAAATACTTTCCTCAGAGTGCCAAAAAAGAGAAGGAGCAGGAGTTCATGAGGCTGGGTCAGCGGGACCTGACAGTAGGGGAGTATGCAGCGAGGTTTGAATCCCTTGCCAAGTATTTCCGTTTCTTTCAAGACAATCCCAGTGAGGAATGGAAGTGTGAACAGTTTGAAGCCTGGTTTGCGCTTCGAGATTAAAGAATCGTTGTTGCCGTTGGAGATCGTAGAACTTCCAAGCACTAGTGGAAAAGTGCCGGAAAATTGAGATGATGCGCAGAGGAAGGGATAACAAGGGAAGCGCAGGAGGAGTTGTTCGTCCTAAGAGCCAGAATCAAGGCCAGAATTCAAAATGGAAGCAGAACCAGAGGAAGCCGTATCACCAAAGGCCTAGCTACAACCAGAAAACAACAAGCTCGTCCCAATGTTTCGGGGACGAAGTGGAGGCCGAGAGAAACAACGATCAAGGCCAAGAGAGGAGATGTTACGGTGTGGAGATTCGAGCCACCGGCAAATGCTTGTCCAAAGAAGGGTAACAAGTGTAACAACTATGACCGCGTGGGACACTTGGAGAAGGTGTGTCGTGCACCAAAAGAGAGAGCATCATGTCAACCATGCTAGAATAAACAAGCCAACCGTTAAGGGAAGAGTGTATACCATGAGTGGTGCCGAGGCATCGAACTCCGACGATCTCGTGCAAGGTAAGTGTGACATTGCTGGTAATCTTTGACTGTACTTTTGATTCAGGGCAACTCATTCTTTTTATTTCGATGGATCGTGTGAAAATTCTAAACTTTCCTGCTTCTTCCTTGCCATATAATCTGATTGTTTCTACCCCAACTCGCTGAACTCGTGGACCGTTAATTCGGTTTGCTTAAACTGTCCTATCATCGTACAAAATAGACATTTTCTTGTAGACTTGATCTGTTTGCCTTTAGTACATTTAGATGTAATCTTAGGCATGGATTGGTTATCTTTCAACCATATCCTAATAGATTGTGCTCGTAAAACCTTAATCTTTAAGGAGGAGATTTCCGGATTTTTATCTCGCTAGTCGTAAAGAGCTTCTTTGAAAGAAGGAGCTCGAGGTTACATGTTACTTGTTTTCCTTGGACGCCGAGAGCGAGTATGACTTGGATTCCATACCTGCTGCTCGAGAGTTTCCTGAGGTTTTCCCGAGGATGTACTGGATTGCCACCTGTTCGGGAGATCGAGTTCGCACTGATCTCGACCTCAGGCACCGGACCAATATCTATGGCGCCATATCGTATGTCGCCATTAGAGTTAGAAACCTTGAAGGACCAACTTGAGGAGCTGATGAGGAAGGAGTTTATACGACATAGTGTGTCACCGTGGGGAGCTCCAGTCCTGCTAGTAAGGAAGAAAGACGGAACTGCTAGACTGTGTGTGGACTTTCATCAGTTAAACAAAGTCACGATTAAAAATGTATATCCTCTTCCAAGGATCGATGATCTTATGGATCGCTTACGTGGAGCTAGAGTGTTTTCAAAGATAGATCTCGCGGTCGGATACCACCGGATACGAGTAAAAGCGGAAGATGTTCCCAAGACAATAAGCGTTTAACGTGCTATGGGCATTATGAGTATTTGGTGATGCCGCTTGGAGGACGAATGCACCTGCTATATTCATGGACTATATGAATAGGATCTTTCGCCCTTTTGGATCAGTTCCGTAGTCGCCTTCATTGATGACATACTGATCTATTCTCCTGACAAGGAGACTCACGCCGAACATCTTAGCATTGTTCTTCGGATCCCGAGAGAGAAACAACTCTATGAGAAACCGAGAATTGTGAATTTTGGTTGGATCAAGTTCAATTCTTGGGGCACGTAATATCCTGCCAAGGAACTGCTGGGATCCGACGAAGGTCGAGGCTGTTTGGAATGGGAAAGGCCAACAACGGCAACGGAAACTGTGAGTTTTGTGGGTTTGGCTGGCTACTATCGAAGGTTCATTGAAGGATTTTCCAAGATTGTAGGACCTCTCACCCGCTTGACGCGTAAGGACCAAACGCTCGTGTGGACAAGCTCGTGAGAAAAGCTTCCAAGAGCTTAAAAGGAGATTGACAACCTCACCAAGCATTGATCCTACCGATCCCAAGAGAATCTTTGAGGTTTCATCGTGATGCTTCGCATCGTGGTTTGGGCTGTGTGTGATGCAAAATCGGAAAGTGGTGGCTTATGCTTCGAGGCACTTGAAGATTCATGAGAGGAACTATCCGACGCACGATTTAGAACTGGCTCTTTGTGGTCTTCGCTTAAAAATCTGGAGACATTACTTGTATGAAGCTACTTTTAATGTTTTCAAGTGACCATAAAAGCTTGAAGTACCTGTTTAATCGTAAGGAGTTGAATAGGCGTCGAGACGTTGGTTGGAATTCCCGAAAGATTATGACTTTCAACTACGATCACCCTGGAAAGGCGAATGTAGTGGCCGATGCCTTGAGCAGAAGACAATTCACGCATCGTGATGATGGTTAAAGAACATGAACCGCTGGAAAAATTCCGAGATCTAAGTTTGTTAGTGGAAAGTACACCGTGGAAACCGTGTCCGAACAGGACCACCGTGGTCAAATGGATTAATGGAACAGATAAAGGAGAAGCAAGAGATCGATCAAGATCTCACGGTGACAAAGGGACTTGGTACGTCAAGGAGCTCTGTCAGAATTTAGAGAAGGAACAGGTGGAATTTTGAGGTTTGGAGAGCGAGTCTGTGTACCTGAGGATGCTGAGATGAGGAAGCTGATTTTAGAAGAAGCTCATAAGAACAGACTGAGTATGCACCCAGGAGCCACGAAGATGTATCAAGATCTAAAGAAGTTGTATTGGTGGTATGGAATGAAGAGAGATGTAATGGAATACGTCGCTTCTTGTTTAATATGTCAAAAAGCCAAAGTGGAACACCGTGAGACCCAAGGAATGTTACTGCCTTTAGATATTCCGAATGGAAATGGGATGGAATCTCAATGGATTTCGTGACCAGCTTACCAAGGACTAAGAAGGGGTATGAGGCTATATGGGTAATAAGTGGACCGACCACTAAGTCACCTCACTTTTTGCCAATCAATATGAGATACTCTATGGAGAAGTTAACCTAACTGTACATCTAGAGATTGTTAGACTACATGGTGTGCCTTCAAGTATTGTCTCGCATCGAGACCCGCGATTTACATCAAGGTTTTGGCAGAGTTTGCAAGAATCACTTGGAACGAAACTCGGATTGAGTTCCGCGTATCATCCACAGACGGATGGACAATCGGAAAGAACAATCCAGTCACTAGAGGACTTGCTGAGAGCTTGTATTTTGGAGGATGTCGGGAGTTGGGAAGAGTCCCTACCATTGATAGAATTTACCTACAATAATAGCTTCCATTCAAGCATTGGAATGGCACCTTATGAGGCCCTGTATGGTCGGCGATGTCGAACGCCTTTGTGTTGGTACCAGGATGGTGAGAGTTTGCTATTGGGCCCAGACTTCGTGCAACAAACAACAGAAAAGGTGAAAATGATCCAGGAGAAAATGAGGACAACTCAGAGCCGACAGAAGAGCTACGCAGACAAGAGACGACGACCTCTAGAGTTTGAGGAAGGCGAACATGTATTCTTGAGAGTCACGCCAACGACTGGGATTGGCAGAGTACTAAAGTCCAGAAAGCTTACACCCAAGTTCATTGGACCCTACCAAATTCTTCGTCGTGTAGGTCCAGTAGCTTATAAAATATCTTTACCACCATTTCTTTCCAATATCCATGATGTTTTTCATGTCTCTCAGTTGAGAAAATACATTCCTGATCCATCACATATCATAAAGCCTGATAAAGTACAGTTAAAAGAGAACCTGTCCCTTTGTGACTTCGGCCACACGAATCGTGGATAGGATGACAAAGCAGCTTGAGGGTAAACAAATTCCTTTGGTCAAAGTCATCTGGAATGAGACAACAGAGAAGCAACGTGGGAAGCCGAGGACAATATGAAGTTGCAGTACCCCGGAGTTATTTCAAGGCACGTAATTTCGAGGACGAAATTCTTTTAGAGGGGTAGAGTTGTAACACCTCGCTTTTCATGCTTCTTTACTTCAGAATACATGCTTTAATGTATTTATTTTCGATAAAATCCAGAAGATGATTTTATTTAAAATAAAATCATTTTCTTGTGTTGTTTTACCATATGAAGTCCCAATAAAATTTTCAGTGAAAATTCAGATTTAAACCGATTCCGGGGTTCTCACTCACCGGATAGTTTACTGAGCTAGAAACAAAATTTTAATTCGTGAACGAGAGACTTAGTGTTTTTATGACGTTTGTGTGGGTTTGGTAAATTTTGAATTTTGTTGTCCGAAAATAAAATATAATATTTTATCCCGACGAAACCTTCAAAAAATACGACGGATGTGTGGACCGCTACGTATTTAAGCAGTTAAAGGAACCCTAAAGGAGGAGAAAAGGCTTGATGGGAAGTCTCGTTAAATGCTTATGACACACCTAAGGAAAAAGAAAATCCTTATGTCATTCCAAAATCTTACTTTTCAACTTTCTCTCCCAATCACATCACATCACATTAACTCTCTAACCTCTCTTCAAGCAACTCATCATCTTTCTTCTTCTCCCTCTCAAGGCCGTGCACCTCCATCTTTCCTCTATAAATATCACTCATCAACTTAACTTCATCACTTTCCTTTCTGCTACTCCACTCTTAAGCTTTAATCTTTTTCACTTAAAGCTTCCAAAGCTCTTGTTTTTTTTCTCATATTCACTAAGTGTTTTTCATCTTATTTTTTCCTCTTGTTTAGGGTAATACTCTATGTATTCTTTTCTTTAAAAACTTCATCTTTTCTAAAGTTTCTTCTTTATGTCATATATGAGCTTTTATCTTCAAAAATCTCTCAAAATGGTAGAAAACTCCTTTTGAGTTGAAACCAATTTCTATGGTCTTGTATTTACTTGTAGTTTAACATACTAAAAGGTTGTGTAAAACAAAGTTTCCTAACCTATACTTTCTAATGAGGCCGAACCATGCATGTGGTTTAGATGGATCTTGTTTCAACTTTTACAAATATGAGTTTGTATTTAAAGATTTGTTTTCCCAAAATGATCATGGACTAAGGCTCCTTTATGTTAAAGGATGCTATGTCTAAAGTGATTGGAAAGTTTAAAGATTTGTTTTCCCAAAATGATCATGGACCAAGGCTCCTTTATGTTAAAGGATGCTATGTCTAAAATGATTGGAAAGTTTAAAGATTTTTATTATACTCTTATGTCATTTACTTTTATTTCATTTATATTTATGCCATTTACTTTGTGTCATTTACATTATGTCATTTACTTTTATGTCATTTATATTTATGCCATTTACTTTATGTCATTTACTTTATGCCATTTACATTATGTCATTTACTTTTATGTCATTTATGATTCATTTACTTATGTCATTATACTTTAATCCTTTATAATCCTATGTTGCTTTCAAGATGATCATAGACTTGAGCTCCATAAGTTATTGGATGCTAAAAGGTCTAAGAGATGGGAAGAATTTAAAGATTTTTATCATAAAAACCCAAGGATGGCTGAATCTTAAAGGTTATGGACCTAGGGTGTTTCGTTTTTCATTTAACAAAGTGATCATGGTTTTGAGCTCCTTACTATTAATGGATGCTAAACCAAAGAGATTGGAAATTTTAAATGTTCCTAGCTTATTTTATTGGTCAAGGCCGAATCTCCATCAAAGTGTAACTTGGTGGGATTTTTGTTCAACTTTGTTTTAAGTAATCATGTTTTTAAACTCTTAGCACTTGAGGATCAAAAATCCCTAAGTTGCATATGTTTTGAAACTTCTACCCTAAGTTCTTGGTTGAGTTATAATCCTTTGAACCTTGTGTCTTGAAACCTAGACTTGCCTCCTAACCAACCTTGAAGAACGTCCGCGAAACTGTTTATTTTCTTGCATTCTCTTACCTTCTTAAGGTAAGAGGGGATTTCCTAAAGATATTCAATAACTGTATGCATGTGTGTATGTGTTTAATTGGATATTTACATGTTGATTGAGCTTACTTGATTATCTAATGTACTTGAACTGTTATGCTATTATCTCGATGTTGAACCGTACTTTGTTCTAAAATGATATAATGCATATATGTGATGAATTGCTTTCAACCGTGATATTAGCATTGAACTGATGATATATACCGTTGTTGATTGAGAGTTTGCTAAGCCAGGCGTGCGTCTGCGCTCAACCGTTATAAGGATTAAAAACCTTAATAGGCTTTGAAGATGAAGGGATTGATGTTCTTTTCAAAAGCTCTCTAAACTTAAAGTACTAGTTTTAAATGTTGAAATGGTTTTGGTGTACTATTGTTATACAAGAGAAAAAATCCTTTTCGAACTATGTTTCTTCAAGTGAAAACTTTCAAGATTATTTGGCAATATCCTATTGGGGAAATATTTCAAAGATAAAAGAATTTCAAAGATGCTTTATAAAAAGATTTTCAAAGAAAAGGTTTTTCCTAAATATTTTAGAAACTTTCCGATAACCTGGATAGGTTATCGAGGATTCGGTTTTGAATTTGTTTTTTTCACAATGAACGAAAAATAAGTGCTTATGAAAGAGAATCTAGTACGCGAGACGTCACCTCTAGTATTCGGTGATGCCACGTGATCTTGGATCAAGAGTTAACTGGGACTACGAGTCCTCGGCTATGATATTATGGACTCGAGTCCAATTTCGAAATGGAGGACAGCTTCGCTTCGATTTCGTTGTGATGGACTTAGGTCCTAATCACGTTGTGTTGACCGTGTATTCTAACCGCGTGTGATGAACATGATTAAAGGTGAAGGTTGTTTTCTACGACCACAACCCTTGACCGTGGCCACGGTCTTGGGCATTGTGATTTGAGCGTGCTCGACTATGAGTCCTATGCTTCGAAGCCAAGTGATGGGAAATGATGATTTAAGTCGTTAGCTTTGAGCAAATGATAAAGGAAAAGAATGAACACAAAGAAATCCTTTAAATAAAATATTTTCTCATGTGCATTTTCCCAAGAAGACGTGCTATTGATGAATATATCAGATACAAAGGTGGTATCTGGGAGTCTGTCCATGTAAACCGAGTGAAGAGGCACATGTGACGTTGCTCGTCCTGAGACCTTAATGCATGAGGGTAAGGAGGCAACTGCCCGGTGGGCTAGAGATTGACCAACTCTAATTCTTCTCCTGAAAAACAGTTGTTGATATCTCATGAGATTAAGTTAGAGCCTCGATATTGAAGTGCCATGCATATTTTCGAAAGATTGATGCGCGGGTTTGATGCCCTTTGATATAACACTCGATATATTGTGTATATGCATGATTTAATCGCTTATATGTTTCTGTGATGTATGTATCATGTATATGGTTGTTGTGGGATATATCTTATAGACGCTATCTCACTCTTTTGTACAACTGTATGTTTTGTTCTTTTCTCCTTGCATCGGGAACGCACGTGCTCTTAGATGGATCCGGGACGCTCCCCCCGCACCGACGAACTCGAGGAATGAGGTCTTGATCACGCCGGGGGCGGGGAGTTGGACCATACATGAAGGAGGGACGACTGCGACTTATCGGGGACCGATCACGACTACTGAGACAAATGCCAACGGAGTACCCATACGGAGAATCCATACCGTCGAGACTAGGACTGTGGCGCTTCCACCTCCATGGTTCTACCTCCACACGCTACAAAGTCACCGTACTTCTTCATGAACACCTTGACCCAGTCGAACCGCTCCAAGAGATCCATGGGAAGAGGATCCCAAGAGGATCCCGAGGAAGAACCCTATGAGTTCATAGAGGTCGAGGACGAGGAGGAGGAAGAGGCGCGTAGTACCATCCACGGGATCCCGGCCGATGACGACATGATTATCGATGATGGCGGCGACGATATTGATCCCAGCAAGTGGTACTCGCCTAAAGGTAGCATCCGCGGTCACTCCGCGGCACAGGGAGGCATGGATAGATTGCCGTTGGATTTTGGAGTTGCCCGATGGTCCCTTTGGCTTTTGGAGCAATATTTTGAGCTTTATGCCCGATTCCCTATACCCAGTGTGAGGTTATCTTTTACCTACTTCTTCACTTTTGTATCAGTATGAGCTGGCCAGTTCGACAAGGCCCTGTTTTGTAACTTAAACCTAAGATCCCAGTGGGTCGGCTATATATTTATATGTATGATGTTTATTCACATGTTCTGAGTGTTCATCATTGTTTCTTAACTACCGCTAGAAAAAAAAAATGAGTACCCTTTTCAGCAACCTTCTAATAAAAGGTTATATTTCCGAAGTTACCAGCCGCTTTAAATAAGTTTCTTTTTCCAGCAAATGAGTAACCATGTGATGCCCGGCTTAGGGTGTCACATTAGTTGGTATCGTAGCTAGTCGAGTCTTTCTTCGGGAATGTTTGGGTTTAGGTCTGTTGTGCAAGTTGTGTTTTTCTCTCGACTGGATATTGTTTGAATTACCTCCTGAGGTAATGTGGTGATAAACCGTGGTTCACACTCCTTTTCCGGGCCGATATCCATCGCTTGTGTGGTATAGGTCAAGATGAACCAAAGAGGTGCTCGTGGAGGTGGACGAGGTTACGGAGGAATGGATTTTTGCTGCCCAAGCACTGGCCGACGTGGCTGCGGCCATAGCTCTTCAAACAGCGAATCTGCTGCCCGTAACCAACAAGAGCAACAGAGGGCGTAACAAGCAGCAGGGAAGACATCTAGATGCTTTCCGACGCTAATCCGCTGAGCTTGATGGTGACGTGGATCCAATTAAGGCTGACCTTTGGATTCAGGAGCTAGAAAAGATCTTCGACCGGTACACACTCCAGAGGAATCTAAGGTACCTTATTCCGTGTTCCAAATGAATAAGGAGGCCGAGCATCAAGTGGAAGGGCACCGGCAGTGTTGAGGGTCGAGCACCAAGCATCACCTGGGAGTATTTTTGTGGGCAAGTTTCTAGACAAATACTTTCCTCGAGTGCCAAAAAAGAGAAGGAGCAGGAGTTCATGAGGGCCGGGTCATGGGACCGACAAGAGGGGAGTATGCAGCGAGGTTTGAATCCCTTGCCAAGTATTTCCGCTTCTTTCAAGACAATCCCGGTGAGGAATGGAAGTGTGAAATAGTTTGAAGCCGGTTTGCGCTTTGAGATTAAAGAATCGGGCGCTTGCCGTGGAGATCGTAGAACTTCCAAGCACTAGTGGAAAAGTGCCGAAATTGAGATGATGCGCAGAGGAAGGATAACAAGGAAGCGCAGAGGAGTTGTTCGTCCCTAAGAGCTGAATCAAGGCGCGAATTCAAAATGGAAGCAGTACCGTGAGGAAGCCGTATCACCAGCGCCTAGCTACAACCAAAACAACAAGCTCGCCCCAATGTTTCGTGTGAGATGAAGTCGAGGCCGTAGAAACAACGATCAAGGCCAAGAGGGAGATGTTGGAGTGGAGATCCGAGCCACCTGCAAATGCTTATCCAAAGAAGGGTAACAAGTGTAATAACTATGACCGCCTGGGACACTTGGAGAAGGTGTGTCGTGCACCAGAGAGAGCATCATGTCAACCATGCTAGAATAAACAAGCCAAACCGTTAAGGGAAGAGTGTATACCATGAGTGGTGCCGAGGCATCTAACTCCGACGATCTCGTGCAAGGTAAGTGTGACATTGCTGTAATCTTTTGACTGCATTTTTGATTCAGCGCAACTCATTCTTTTATTTCGATGGATCGGTGTAAAATTCTAAACTTTCCTGTTTTTCCTGCCATATAATCTGATTGTTTCTACCCCAACCACCTAACTCGTGACCGTTAATTCGGCTTGCTTAAAACCGTCCCTATCATCGTACAAAATAGACATTTTCTTGAGACTTGATCTGTTTGCCTTTAGTACATTTAGATGTAATCTTAGGCATGGATTGGTTATCTTTCAACCATATCCTAATAGATTGTGCCTTAAAACCTTAATCTTTAAGGAGGAGATTTCGGATTTTTATCTCGCTAGTCGGAAAGAGCTTCTTTGGAAGAAGGAGCTCGAGGTTACATATTCGCTTTCCTTGACGCCGAGAGCAGTATGACTTGGATTCCATACCGCGTTCGAGAGTTTCCTAGAGGTTTTCCCGAGGATGTACCGGATTTAGCCACTGCTCGGGAGATCGAGTTCGCCAATTGATCCGACTCTGGCACGGACCAATATCTATGGCGCCATACTCGTATGTCGCCATTGAGTTAGAAACCTTGAAGGACCAACTTGAGGAGGCTGATGAGTAAGGGAGTTTATAACGACCTAGTGTGTCACCGTGGGAGCTCCAAATCCTGCTAGTAAGGAAGAAAGACTTAAATCGGTTAGATCGTGCGTGGACTTTCTCGCTAAACAAAGTCACGATTAAAATGCATATCCTCTTCCAAGGATCGAGGATCTTATGGATGGTGTTACGTGGAGCTGCAAGAGCTAAAGATGGGATCTGTGGTCGATACCACCGTATACGAGTAAAAGCGAAGATGTTCCCAAGACAGCGTTTAACGCAAGCATGGGCATTATGAGTATTTGGTGATGCCGCTTGGAGGACGAATGCACTGCTATATTCATGGACTATATGAATAGATCTTTCGCCCCTTTTGGATCAGCTAGAGTCGCCTTCATTGATGACATAACGATCTATTCTCCGGACAAGGAGACTCACGCCGAACATCTTAGCATTGTTCTTCGGCATCCTCGAGAGAGAAACAACTCTATGAGAAACCAGAGAATTGTGAATTTTGGTTGGATCAAGTTCAATTCTTGGGGCACGAATATCCCGCAAGGAACCGCTGTGGATCCGAATCAAGGTCGAGGCTGTTTTGAATGGGAAAGGCCAACAACGGCAACGAAACTGTAGTTTTGTGGGTTTGGCCGCTCTATCGAAGGTTCATTGAAGGATTTTCCAAGATTGTAGGACCTCTCACCCAATTGACGCTGCAGGACCAAACGCTCGTGCAAGGGACGTAAGCCGCGGAGAAAAGCTTCCAAGAGCTAAAAGGAGATTGACAACCTCACCCGGTATTGATCCTACTCGATCCCAAGGAATCTTTTGAGGTTTACTGTGATGCTTCGCATCGTGGTTTGGGTGTGTGCTTTGCAAAATCGAAAGTGGTGGCTTATGCTTGAGGCAGTTGAAGATTCACGAGGAACTATCCGACGCACGATTTTAGAATCGGCTTGTGGTCTTCGCTTTAAAAATGAGACATTACTTGTATGAAGCTACTTTAATGTTTTCATGACCATAAAAGCTTGAAGCACTGCTTAATCGAAGGAGTTGAATAGGCGTCGAGACGTTGGTTGGAATTCTGAAAAGATTATGACTTTCAACTACAGATCACCCTGGAAAGGCGAATGTAGTGGGCCGATGCCTTGAGCAGAAGACAATTCACGCATCGCTGATGATGGTTAAAAGAACATGAACCGCTGGAAAAATTCCGAGATCTAAGTTTGTTAGTGGAAAGCACACCTGTGGAAACCGTGTCCGAACAGACCACCGTGTCAAATGGATTAATGGAACAGATAAAGGAGAAGCAAGAGACTGATCGGTATCTACATGCAGTAAAGGGACTTGGTACGTCAAGGAGCTCTCGAATTTAGAGAAGGAATGTGGAATTTTGAGGTTTGGAGAGCGAGTCCGTGTACCCGAGGATGCCGAGATGAGGAAGCTGATTTTAGAAGAAGCTCATAAGAACAGACTCGAGTATGCACCAGAGCCACGAAGATGTATCAAGATCTGTGAAGTTGTATTGGTGGTATGGAATGAAGAGAGATGTAATGGAATACGCCGCTTGTTTAATATGTCAAA